>JARJHM010000539.1:0-224636 GCA_033356055.1 Carex pumila | reverse complement strand
CCATTCCTTCACCGTTTCACTACTTTGGTTCTCGGATCAATTCAATTCACTAAATGGTTAAACCCTAACTTGGTCAAAACCTCAAATTAACCGTTAAACGTTCTAAAAATCCAAGATCAGGACGTAACCCTACCGATTACAAGTCTAATTGGTCGAGTTAAACAAATCAAATCACGATTATGCCAACTTTCAGTTTTGGCACGAAATCCTAGAAATCAGAATTCACAAATCGGAGAAAATCGGGAAAAAGACTGACAAATAAACAAGCAAGGAGTGTAGAGGAACTAGTCCTCGAGCAATTCGAACACAAATCTCGAGTTTAAAACGAAAACCAGAGAAATCGAGAAATCGTAGGTTTTAGAGAGAAACAAAAAGAGAAAAGAATACCGAATATGAGAGTTAGAAGAGATCCACGGGCATTTCCGGTTTCGATTACTCGCAACAATCGGGGGTTTGAGAGGAATGGGAAACTCTCTCGCTCTTTTTTTTCTCTCTTGGCAGAAATTTCACTTAAAATGGTAAAGGAATGAAGTGGGAGAGAGGGAGAGAGAGCAAGAATTATGCAAATAAGCCCTTGGAATCACCCAGTGCGGATCACTCACCCGCACTGGATCTGAGTGCGGACGCACTCGGCAGTTTGTAGGTCCTTCCAGCACTTTCCAGTGCAAAAATCAGTGTCGGTGCGGGTCCTCCACCCGCAGTGCGGGTAACTTCACCCGCACTCAGCACTTAGTCAGTTTTCAGCATGAATTTAACACAGAAATCACCCGTAGTGCGGGTGGCTTCACCCGCAGTGCGGGTCACTTCACACGAAATGGGAACTTGGTGAATTTTTGACAGAATTTCAGAAAAAGTCCGAGCCTATTGCGGATGCATTCCACCCGCAGTGCGGGTCAATCCATCCGCACTGAGGACTTAGAATAATTTCAGAAAAGTTCAGGTCAACACAAAAATTCATGAGTGCGGCTGAACCCATCCGCAGTGTGGGTCACTCACCCGCACTCAGTACTTAGTCAATTTTCAGAAAATTCAAATCAACACATGTTTGCATGAGTGCGGATGCACCCACCCGCAGTGCGGGTCAACCCATCCGCACTCAGCCTATAAAATCTCAAAATCTCAAAATTTCAACGCGGTTTCGATTCACATTTAACTTACTTATTTAGGGAAACCTTAATTAAGGTTTAAACTTCTATTTTGTTAGCATGATTTATCGATTCTTGCCTTTAAATCATTTGAATTTAATTGTAAAAATTTCGTAATGTAACAGTGCTACCATCAGATGGACGTGAATGGGACGCGGATGCCCCTGCCTCACCAGTATCGATAGGTGGACGTGGATGGGACGCGGATGCCCCTGCCTCACCAGTATCGATAGGTGGACGTGAATGGGATGTGGATGCCCCTGCGTCACCAGTATCTAAAGGTGACCCTTCAAATAACCAACTCGTCCTCGGATGCTCACGCCGCAGTTGGTCCATAGACACTCATCGTGCAACCTCGAGATCCTCCTACTCCTGCAAATCTAGCAAATCTTCTATGTTGCCTGTGCCTATTCCCTGTCTTTGATAATCCTCCCAAGCCGGATTGTGTCCACTCTGATCCTGATTCACCTGCAATTCATACACAGCTTTAATTCCTAAAAAAATAATTGTAATTCATAAAAAAATGCTTGTTCAAAACGAAAAACATACATGTCCGAGATCAACGTCCTGATGTAGGCTATAACTCGGCCCATGCGTCTGCAAAAGGCTGTCCGGATTCCAAGCTTATGTCCCCTGATCCTGAGATACCTATAATTAGAATTTAGTTTGATAAGTTGTGGTTTACAAACAATTTTTTTAAGTAAAATTACAAATTACCTGTCCAGGGTCTGCGACTGGATGTGGTGGATTTACCGGTGCAAATGCTTCTGATGGGATGTACTTTCTCCATTTGGTGTCGTCGTATAACCAACCCTTAAAAGGATCTGGGCCTTCGAATCTAGGTGGTTCTGGATATGGATACGCCCCAATAGGAGTAGGCTCGTCCGATGGGACAGCTTCCCAGTTTTCTGGAATCCCTGCCTCATCCATCATTTACCGGGCACGTGGACCGAAACCTGTATCACAGCAGAGACGCCAGCCTTTCCTCATCAGTTTTTTACCAAGCTTTTGCCACCCCTTGGTTAAGAACATCTTGACGCCGTGCACCAACTCTCCAATCTCGGTCAATGCCTATACACAAACATTTTCAATTTTAGCAATTATGAGTTTTCAAATAACTGAATCAACGAGGATAGCAATTAAAAATATTTACAGTTCGAGTGACAAGTGGTCCGCTGGGAATGTATCCACTCGGCCCATGCTCTATTCTGGGGAGCCAATTCATGCGATCCATTCCTTCTGCGTGCTGACTAAACAGATAAACAGATGCCATACATCTCTTTTGGTACCACTTGCGATAATGCGGAAGGTCGTTTTGATCAAACGAACGACCTTCTCTGATTACTTGCGCCTCATATGCAGTAGCCAACTGAACATATTCCGCGTGTCTTGTGGGCCAGGACTCGTTCTTCTTTGAGCCCAACATCAACCTGTTCATAATTTTATAAGAACTTAACACCCAAAGGTAAGTAACGTAAATAAGAAAACTAACGGTGAGTGAACCTTACTTGTGCAACTCAACATGCGTGTGCCTATTCAGTGGGTCTGGCACCAGAATCTCTTGAAACAATCCGAATTGGCGCATGCAGCGATCCGGATAGGTATGCTCAACGATCCAATAAAATATCAATGGACCGCGATACAAGTAGTAGGGCTGATAAATTTATCAAGAATGTGAGTTATAATTTATAAATACGGTAACATATAACTAAATAAATAAATAGATTGAAACATACCCTTCCCTGCTTGGTCACTGTCAGAAGCTTGCTGTAGACCCTCCCGTACGGCTCCCAATTCACATGATCCTCCGTCAGACTCTGAAACTGTCCCCGCGGGATACGTGCACCCTGGATCTTGTAGTGGGAGGATGACACGTATTTGTGCGGACAACACCATTTGTACGCAAAAGATGTGCATGTATCAAGCTCTGGAGTGCCCCAGACAGGTTCCCAGTTTTTAGTTTGCGGCTCAGGCCAGAGAACTGGAAAGCGGGTCCATGACCAGTGCTGTAGAAGCATCAACGGACTATTCATAGATCCTCTCCCGGGCTCGGTAGCGACACATAGATGCCGATACAGATATGCAAGAACTGCTCCACCCCAATTGTATTGTACCGGCGTGTCCAAATCCACAATTAGATCGAGATACCACAATGGTATCCCGTCTCCGCCACTGTCTGGGTACAAACTGGACGACATCAGGTCCAAGATATATGCACGGACAAACCTAGCAAAATTTAAGACAAGGTGAGTACATTATTGATAGGCTAAAGAATGAAATAAATTGATATATATATATATATACTTACCATTTCAGCGTCTGCTCGTCGTGCTTTACTGGTAGCTTATCAAATCGTTCCCGAAACTTAGATTTCAGGAAAGTGAACTCCATGTTTTTTTCATTTCTCTCAGACCCCCGTTTTTTTAAAAGATCACTCTGCTCATGCTCTTTGATTCCTAACAATTCGAAGAGCCTGCCTTTTGCATTTCTCCCGTCTGTACTCCCCGTCACTGGGACTCCGGTAATGGGCAAACCCCATAAACAGCTGACGTCCTCCAAAGTAACTATAATTTATCAAATTAAAAAATATAAATTTCTTCATTTGAATTGTCAGTAAATTATCAAAAAGAACAGATTTATTTGAAATAGTTTCGAAGTTAATACCTGTCATCTCTCCGAAGGGAAGATGAAAGGTGTGTGTCTCGGGACGCCACCGCTCCACAAGTCCGTGTATCAGCGCCGCATCGATTTTTTTGTGAGGCATGCATGCAATCTGGTATAAACCCAATCAAATCAAGAATGGCGCGTATGCAGCATGGTACGCGGTCATGCAACGGTAGTGCTTCACGTTTATAACCTCCTTTTTCTACATTACCAAAAATAAAAATTAGAAATTAAAACAAGATGATATTTCTGAACAAGTCAGAAAAAAAGAAATAAGTAATTGCTTACCTCCTCAGAAGCCTGACACACCCTGTGACTGGTATGCGGTATCCACAACAGATCACTAAAAGTATCTCGCGCCATAGGTACTTCATCATTGATTTCATCTGCCATGCTACAAAATTAATTCAAAGTTAATTCATTATTTTCAAAAAATTTAAATTAATCTAAACCGTTTTGGATGTTTCTAATTATTTCTAAACCAATTTAGATTACCTAAATCATTTAAACTATTTTACACTATTTTAAAATTTTCTAAATTATTCTAGACCGTTTTTGAACTTTTCTAAATTATTATCGACTATTTTGAAACTTTCTAAATTATTCGGGCACCACTTTAAAATTTTATAAATTATTCTACACTATTTTATAACTTCCTAAATTATTTTTCACCATTTTGAAATTTTACAAATAACTAATTACTCTAAACCATTTTGAAATTTTTCTAAATTATTCTACGCTATTTTGGGAGTTTCTAAATTATTTTTCACCATTTTGGAATTTTACAAATTACTCTAAACCATTTTGGAACTTTTCTAAATTATTCTAAACTATTTTGAACTTTCTAAATTATTTTTCACCATTTTGGAATTTTGCAAATTACTCTATTTTGGAACTTTTCTAAATTATTCTATACTATTTTGGAAGTTTCTAAATTATTTGGGCACCACTTTAAAATTTTCTAAATTAATCTACACTATTTTGGAACTTCCTAAATTATTCTACACTATTTTGAAACTTTTCTAAATTATTCAGGCTACTATTTAAAATTTTTCTAAACGGAACTAAACAATTTCAAAATAATCAAAACAATATTCTAAATAATATTCCAGACAAATTCTAAACAATCTTTCAATATTCCAAACAATATTTCAAATAATATTTCAAATAAATATTTGAAATATATTTCCAAATAATTTTCCAAACAATCTTAAACAATATTCGAAATAATTTCAAGAATCTAAACAATCTAAACAATATTTCATGATTCTAAACAATCTAATCAATATTCCATGATTTTAAACAATCTAATCAATATTCTAAACTATTCTAATTAATATCATAAACTATTTTAATATTTTTTCAAAAAAAAAAAACCTGATTAATCTCTGAAATCTTCCTCTTCTCTGCTCTTCTTCCCGCACTGATGCAAACCAGAATTGAAATGGCACACTCAAATTCGAATTAAATTCAGCAGCTCCACGGGTGTACAGTAACCGGTTAGCCACGTGTCGTCACCCCAGTTTACATGACCCCCACGTAAAAAAAATAAAAATAAAATAATGGGTTCGGTTAACCAATAACCGGACCGAGGATTAACACCCACGTGTCAAAACCCCTGCATGATCCCCACCCCCACGCGTTTAAAAAAAAAAAAAAGGCTGGGTTCGGTTAACCAATAACCGGACCAACCTTTCCGGTTGATAGCTAACCGAACCAAGTGAGTCCGGTTCACAGCTAATCGAACCCGTGTCCATCTTTCCGCTTAACAGATAACCGGGTTCTTTGTGCTGGTCCGGTTAACCGTTAACCGGAAATTTGGTCCGGTTAACGGTTAACCGGTTTGGATAGATTTGAAAATTCACATCCGGTTCAGTTAATTTTTAATTTTTGGATAAAAATAAAAAAAATCGGCAGTAACACCATTAATTTCTAAGAAAAGAATAATATTTTTGTTGTACCATTAGTTGTTGCATAAAAGTACTTTGCATTTCAATCTCCCTGTGTAATTATTTCTAACGAGCTCTTTTGTTGTTAATATATACGAGTGCGTTTCCTCTGAGATATCTCAACTTTTGCGTGACCGACGTGTCTGGTGCCTATTCGGAGGTGATGCAGGGTCAGTATTATATATGCTTTGAGATTCGTGCAGAACGTAGTTAAACGGTTGGGATTTACCATAAAGTCATGCAAAGTTTGAGATATCTCAGAGGATATGAATTCCAATATATACCTCCTCTATGGAGAAAGTATCATCTGCGGAGTTTTTCCGTGCGGAGCTTTTATTCTGATCCGTTCTTTTCGAATTAGATGGATTGGATCAAATCTTGCCCGAATTTTAAAAAATTCAAAATTTGGTGAACCCTTAATCCAGTCCGTCCGATTCAAAATAAACAGACTAAATTAAAAATTCCGCACAAAAAAATTCAGCAGATAATAGCATTCCTCTGTAGAGGTGGCAAAAAAAACTCATAGCTCACTTAGGCTCGGTCTAAAAACAAGCAACCAGGAACCTCTTTTTTTAAACTCGAACTATTATGTTGACTCACCTGTTTTGAAAACGAACAAATCGCAAGTTAAATCTGAATCTCTCAAACTTCGTGGAGTAATTATGATTTATATAACTCATCTAACGCCCTTTTTTGTTTCTCTCCTAAAAAATTTCGTTCTTTTTAAAACTAACATCTTTTGAGTTCTTGACGCTTAATCCATTAATCGTAACGAAATATTTTACATCCACTTTTTTTTTCACACAATTTTAATATCCGTAAGCCTCAAATTCGATCTAACCATTTAATCGTGAATATATATATATATATTTAAATACGGGGTAGAAAAATAAAACAATTTGGTAATCTAGAAATACTGCAAAATCGAATTAAGGAGCAAAGAGGGAAATCATGTGAGCCTCCATTTCATTTCTAAAGTCGACAATGCGGCAAACATCGTATTATCTTTCGTTGCGATCCCATGAACACGGATCCCCGGTTTTGGTCAGAACCGAGGTATTAAATTGTGGCGGTCACATTCCTGATTAGTGATTACTGCGGTTTGATATTCTAGGTGTGCTGCTCCAGGAGCAGGGACTTGTTTATATGTGAAACTGGAAACTAGATGCCAACTCTTACATAGATGCCCTCCTCTTATTTGAAAATAGAGCTTTCCCACTGAAATTCTTTTCATATGTACTTTTTAATTTGAATAAAATATCACCTCCATCCTCCCAACTTTTTAAGACTTGCAATAGAAAATAATTTTAAACTTAAAATTTTAATAATCACTTCCAAATGTAATCAATAAATAACTATAATTGACATATCATATTGTTGTTTTTGAAAAAAAAAGTCACAAAAAATTGGGAGTTCCCTCGGAACAAAATAAGACCGTTCAAATTCCAACAACAAACAATGAAGAGAATAATTAGTTCAAAAACTCAATACATGATAGTTGATTTTAATTGTAAATTTCACACTAACACTATTTGTTTTTGGATATTTAGTACTTCAAATATTTGTGATGTTATAATATATAAAATTTATGTTTTTCAATTTGAAGATAAAAATTATACTTATTTTCCAAGAAGCTTTTACAACAACTTTACAACACATAACTGTCTACAACATACTTCCACAATTAATTTTATACATCGTTGAATTTCACAATTTCACAACATAATTTTGTAACAAAATAATGGTTTTGATTTTTAACTTTTATTTTTTTCGCAACAAAATAGAGAGTAAGTTCAATTAAATATCTAGCACTCTTTTACAAAAAAATCAATACTGAACAGAAATAAGGTATTGTACTTATTTCTCTTTACAAATGTCAATGGTAAATGATACTAATTAAATTACAAGCTGACGGCTAATTATCACAAATTAAATGTTTATAGTAGCAATTATTAGAATTAGATATATGACATTTGTTTTTGTCACGAGGAAACAAATTGTGATAATGCGGAAATATTTTTATAATATGTTCAAAATTTTAGATCTAAAATTACTACTACACATATGAATAATAAATTATAAATCTTTGGTAGTCACTACCAAATTTTAAAAAAAAAAAAAAAATATGAATAATAAAATTTCAAAGGAAGCATCTTTTTAGATAGGTCAAAAGTGTTTAAACATAAAATGCATTCATTAATTAAATTTAAATAAGTCTAAAATTTTATTCTGTGAAGTAAATTTTGAAATGCTTCCGTGATCAGTGTCTAAACATTTTGCAGTGTTATAACATGTCTTTATAGATCTTCCAAAGTTCAACCTTTATCATTTTAACTAACAATAAGAGGGGAATTATTTTTCTTTCAGAATATATTTTAAAAATATATATAATGACTAGTGGTTATATATGAACAATAAGAGGGAAACAGTTTAATTTTTCAGAAATATATGAAGAACCATTCAAATTTGGAGTTCTGATAGTTATATTCCAACTTCTCATATTAAATCAAATCATACATTATAAATTGACATAAATTTGGAAGTTGCCACGCTTCTTATTAATCATCTCTATAAATTTCGAGAAGATCTGAATTCTTCAACTGATTTAGACAACCTCATCCGTCATAAAATACTCACTATCAATTCTTTCAAGTTCCAAGGGTAAAACTGAAAAATATTTTACTTATTATTAAGAAATAGATGGAATCAAATCCCATGGGACCCACACGACCACACTTCTTTTTAATTATATAAGAGGAGAACACTCTTCGTGGTCTACTTCGTCAAAGCTTCAAGTCTACGTATTCTCCTCCTCCGTCTCGCCTCCTCTCTACTCCCTACACCTCCTTGCATCTTTCACTGTTGCTCCCTCCCAAAACCTCAAATTACCCTCTGGTCTCTTATAAATTTCATCGATTTAGAACAAAAGAGGTACGCATGGAGAAGTACGAGCTATTGAAGGACATCGGCTCAGGCAACTTCGGTGTTGCGAGGCTAATGTGCAACAAGGAGACCAAAGAGCTCGTTGCGATGAAGTATATTCCCAGGGGCCAGAAGGTAATTAATTTTCTTCAAATTTTCCCATATATTTCCTTTCATTATTATTATTTGCATGCATCTGATAATTTTATTGATAATCTCTCTCTCTCTCTCTCACACACACTCACTCTCTCGGCGCAGATAGATGAAAACGTGGCAAGAGAGATCACAAATCACCGTTCATTAAGGCATCCAAATATAATCCGCTTTAAAGAGGTTACTATTTAAAATTTCAATTTGTACCATTACCATACAATTATCACTTTGAAAGTTTAAACTTTAAAAAGCATAATTATTCCTTGTTTATTATTATTTTTTTTTTAAATTCTAGGTCGTGCTAACACCGACACATCTAGCAATTGCAATGGAGTATGCGGCCGGTGGTGAACTTTTCGATCGAATATGTACCGCTGGACGATTTAGCGAAGACGAGGTTTTGATAATTTTTTATTTATTTTATATTTATATTTATTTTTTCTGAATTACAGTATTTTATGAAAATTTATTGTTTCTATCCAGTCTAGGTATTTCTTTCAGCAGTTGATTTGTGGTGTCAGCTACTGCCATTTCATGGTAAGTAAGACTGAAATTAATTAAAGAGTAAAACAACAAATGTGCTGCTATAAAAAATTGATTACGCAAATATAATAAGTACCTGGGTTTCTCAGAAAATTTGCCACAGAGATTTAAAGCTTGAGAACACGCTGTTGGACGGAAGCCCAGCGCCCCACCTCAAGATATGCGACTTCGGCTACTCAAAGGTTAGTTATTTTCCAATTATAACCTCGTAATGTCGTGCGAAATTATTTAATTAGATAATCCGTATCAAATACTGCATGCACCTGGCTTCATTGTTTTTTTTTTTCCTCTCGTCTTTTTTGTAATAGTCGTCTCTTCTACACTCCAAGCCGAAATCAACGGTGGGTACGCCCGCATATATCGCGCCGGAGGTACTATCTCGACGCGAATACGATGGAAAGGTTAGTTTCGTAATTTTACCATGCTCCTCTTATCTTCTTTGCACTTTAGTTTCTTCTTTCTCACTTCGCGTGCGCGTTCGGATCTGTTTGTGGGGTCCGATTGATTTTGATTGCCGGGCCCGTTAAGTCTTGTATCGTTGGGCCTTGGCTGTTCACATGTGTGGTGCTCTTAAGTTTGCACCAAGAACACGTGGAAGTTGGAGAGGTTTTCAGGTTGGTGGGTTCCACATAGAGATGGCGTAATGCTGTAGTACACTGTACACTTGGATTGCCACGTCATCCGATGGTCAGAAATTGAGGCCCTTCTGACCTGGGATTTTGGTTGGTGCCTACTGCCTGGTGGCAAATGAAAAAATGTATACTTAAAATGAAAAAGAAAATCTATTGATAGGTTTTCTACAGACATAGTTTTTTTTTTCTTTTTCCCCTCTTGAAGTTAATCCGATTTAGACCCAAAAATTACTAGCAATTGATGTAGTTCGCCCCCTTTAAACTTTTTGTTGGGTTTAATCAATGCGTAAGACTATTGCATTTGCATTTGCATTTGATTAAGTTGATTTTTAATTTGGTTCAATTAGGTCCGATGAATATTTTGTAATTTCCAATTGGTCGCATGTGCATGCTGACTTGTCTTGTGCAAAGAAGGGGATATTGTTAAAGGCCATATTGAATTGTATACTGAAATTCCATGGGCTTATTTATTAACCCGATAAAAACTAGGAGCAATGTACAATGTTAAAGGGATGATTGAAGTCAGAAAAAGAAAAAAAATGAAGAAAAATGTTTGACAACGTAAATGGACCAAGTGCAATAATTTTAGCAAAATATCATTTTTCTCTGATTTTTTATGCAAGGGTAGTTTCTGTTATCTTTAGAAAGGGTTCACATCTATTGGAATGATTTTATTTCTGGTTAATTTTGAAAATATGATATGCCACAGCCCATAAGTATCATGTATAACCAAAACTCCTGGATTATTCTTCTCTGTTTTCTTTTTTGTAAGAATATAGTAGGGAAAATCTCATCAATTTACGTAAGTAAAGATCATTTGAACCAAAAACTTATATAAAAATCCAATATATATATTTGATGATAATGCCTAGACTATTTACTAAATCATCATACCACCTTCATTTTTTTTCCTCTTGTTTGCATGTTGTACACAAGAAAATCTTTAACACCCTAATTCAAAATATATATTTTTGTTTTGTTTTTATATAGATATGTAGATGCAGTGTAAAATGCTGTGTGCAGGTCTAAAAATTAGATTTGAAGTAATTGAAAGCTGTTGGTACCTCCATACCACTTGTTCCCAAGAAAATTAAGTTTCTGTTTTGCTTTACATAGAATAATCAAATTTATAACATTTCAACTAATAAAACAAGTGTTTGGGAGATAAATTGAAGGGCTCTAATTGAATTTTCAAAAGCACAAATGATTGTGGGGGTAGAAATTGAGTCATGGGGAACTTGAAGGTTAGCTGTGTTTCCATTTGAAGTGTCATTTTCAAACTGTCTTTATCAAATATGAAATTTTCATTCTTCTGAAATGCATGAATCTACCTTGTATTTTCTATTTGTCTGCGTTAATTAGCACACATTGATTGTCACAAAATCATGATAAAGTGATAATGTGTGAATATTTCCATTAAATCTTGTGTTATCTAGTAGCATCCTTATCATGTGTGTCATTTCAGGTTTTTATTGCACCTGGTTTATTAGCCTACCGTTTTCCAGGAAATTCACTAGTTTGTGTATCATTATATTTCGTTAATATGGTGCATTTATTCAAAGAAAAGAACTGTTTGTTTGTCCTTTTGCCAGTAGGTGATCAATGGTGAGCATCTTAGCTAGTTACTGTCGAGTTGATAGTTATTTATTCCTAAAATGCACTATAATTTTTTTTCTTTCATTGTTACTTTATTTGTGACCTCATGCATGATATGTTTATCGTTCATGAATAGATGGCAGATGTGTGGTCATGTGGTGTAACCCTTTACGTGATGCTTGTCGGAGCATACCCATTTGAGGATCCAGATGACCCAAGGAATTTCAGGAAAACAATCGGGGTACGTAATGCATCTGACATTATTATTCTTGTTCTTTTCACTCTTTTTGTTATGTTGATCGATTATGATTTTATAATTGTCTTATAATTTCCAAATCTTAATGCACGTGAATATATTGCATTTACAGAGGATAATGTCAGTTCAGTATGCAATTCCTGAGTATGTCCACATTTCGCAAGATTGCAGGCAACTCCTTGGTCAAATATTTGTTTCAATACCCGCAAAGGTACTGCATGATTTAATTAAACCTTTATTCATCAATAATTCCTCGATGATCCTGTTGTAAAATTGTTTGGAGTAATTTATTTTCTCCATTTGACAGAGAATAACAATAAGAGAAATACGAAATCATCCTTGGTTTCTGAAGAACCTTCCAAGAGAACTGACTGAGCCGGTACAAGCAGTGTACTACAAGCAAGACATTGGGGCACCAACCTACTCACTTCAAAGTGTAGACGAAATCATGAAGATCATCGACGAAGCAAAAGAGGCGCTGCATTTGTCAACCCGCTTATCAGGATTTGGGATCATTGAAGAAGGGGAAGAGGAAGAAAATCAACAAGGGAATAAGGAGGTGGAAGAAGAAGTAGAAGAGGATGAGTATGCTAAGAGTGTTAGAGAGGTGCATGCTAGTGGAGAGTATCCAATTATGTGATGTGCTCTTGAAGGAAAGGTGTCCTGAGAATTAGATTAGTGATGAAAATTGCAAGTTGGGTGCCTTTTTTTTTTTCCTTTTCTCGTTATTTTTTTTGTTTATTTTATGCGAAGTATGAAAATGTGTGCTTGTGTTAATAGATTTTTTTAAAAAAAATAAAAATAAAAATCTTATTGTTCAGCTGGTTTGGATTACTATCTACTTCGAGCACAACTAATTCGGAGGACATGTAGATTTTCCATGAGAATTTCAATTTAATGATCATCTGTAAAACATAAATATGAGATTAACAAAACAATGTGGCACTGAAACCTCTATTCAAATTAGCACTAATAAATTTCCATGACAAAAAAAGTATTATGTCGAAACAAAACTATTTCCACAAAACTTAATTTATCTTGAGAGGGTTCAAATACCTCCACTATGCCTTCATTTTTTAAAACTTTAATAACTCAAAATAAAACCGTTGGATATGATCTACGTTATTTTATTTATGCAAGTATAAAAAATTATGACATTTTAATTTTATTTTGATTGTCATCAAGAGGTTGTAAAAAATGCATTAATATAGATAATTTCTAGACGTTGAATTTTGAACTTATTGATTCACATAAAAACAAAATTAAAATGTGATGATTTTTTATGAGCACATAGAGAAAAATAACATAGATCACATTTAATGGTTTTATTTTGACTTTTAAGTTTTAAATTTTGAGTTTTTAAAGTTTTAAAAAATAGAAGCATAATAAAAACACAAAAAATGAAGGCATTTGAACCCTCCTCATTTACCTTTTAAGTAAACTACCACACTTTTCATATTCTTCAACGTGACCATGGATTAACAAAACAACGGGGCATGGCACTGAAACCTCTATTCAAATTAGCACTAATAAATTTCAAATAAATATGATTTAGTGATATTCGAGAAAAAAAAAATTCGTACAAAAGATCGAGTCGAGGCCCATTCACAGCCCAATTTATGGATAGATTATTAGGAATATTATTGCATCTTAGTAACTTCTAAATTTGAAAGGGAGGCATATAATTAATTCCAAGTTGGTCTATTAAGAACTCTGACACGGTGAGTAACTTAATATTTTTTATTTAAAAAAAATATATGATTTCAATTTATTTCTAGCATAATTTGGACTAAAATTATAAACTTAAAATGAAATTTGCTGTGTCATGCTTGTCGCATCACACACAGGATCCACAGTGCCACAGGTAATCTGATTCCTTCTAAATGGAACCATCGAATCAGAACAAGCCGCACCCCACAGATGTAATTTAGATTGAAAAAAATATATATGTTTTTGACCAACCAAAGAAAGATGCTATTGAACGGATTTTGGAAAATGAACATATATAGTATATGCGATTGGAAAAGAATAGAATACAATCAGGGACTGATATACTTTACATATTGTATATACACATTGGGTCTAGTGTTTAGCTAGATTCCTCGTTAATGTGGCATACTAGAGGTGTTTCGCGGCCATGGATTTAATCCTAAATTTTTTTAGGCTTTCATTATTATGGCGACCACTATGTCTAAGTTTCTTGAGTTTTGCTCTTGAGATGACAATCGTTAGTAGAGGAAAAAGAAAATGTGAAATGAAAAGGAAAAAAAAATATTTTTGAATAAATAACTAAATTGGCGTATTATTGGATAGACATCAATATTATCGGTGATTAATAAAAAGTATGTGTGAGAGATAGAATGATAGCACAGTTAGTTAGAAGAAAAAGTCATAAAATTATGATTTTATTCAAAGATTGAGCGTTTGAGATTTTGCTCACGACTTCCGAGCTTATGTGAAAAAAAAATTTAAGAAAAAAAAGTATGCGTGAAAACAAAATATAATATTGACAATTTCAATTAACTTAAATTAACTTTAGGTAAAGTACACTTTTCATATTTATTCAACACAAACTCATTCCGGTCATCGGCAACATGTGACATTGACACCTCTAATCAAATTTGCACTAATTAATTTCAAATAAATCTATTTTAGTGAGAATTTAGAAAGAAATAAAATATAACTGGGATAAGAAATTATCGATTTCTTTGTTCCAGAAGAAATGCATAAAATAGAAAGAATCATTCATTCAACAATTATTTTCACAAAATAATATTACAATAATAAATTCAAAACCAATTTACAAGACTCAACTTTCTTAAATGCACCTTTAATTGAAAACCATTTATTATTACATCTACATGAATATTTCGATATAAACATTCCTTTGAGTGAGACTAATATTCACTTAGAACATCTACATCTCTGAAATTCTTGGAATTTCTAATCTGACGTGACACTTTCTAAACTAGTTTCAAGGATGCAGATAGATTTTTTATTTAGCAACTTTGCTCTAAAGTTTTTTAATAAGAAATCATTTATAAACTCTAATGTGGCTAATAATTTGCTAAAATTCTTCTCCTGTAATTTATTTGCTGATGTGGCAATTAAGAAACTTTAATTTTAGTTTAGAAATGTAGAAGTTTAGAAATTTTCATAGATAAAATTTTTAAAAATTAATTAACAGTTATTTACAAACTCCAAAATTTTTGGAAATGTAGATGCTCTGTAGAAATTGGGTTTGAGAAATATCCACTTTTGCTAGAGTGGAAGAGATTGAGTCCGTAGGGCAAAATTTACAGCCTAATCGATTTATAACTAAAGAATAGAAATATTATATTGCATCTTAATAACTTACTAATTTTAAAACGGGTTCGGTTAAGAGCTCCGCTCCTGTGAGTAACTTTATTTTTTATTTAAAAAAAATAATTTAAATTTATTTCTAACATAATTTTAACTATATTTTTTTTTAAATTTGCTCTCATTAAGGCTAAAATTAATATTGCGCCTATGCGTTGTAATGGGAACGTATTATAAGTAAACACAATAAAAATCTTATAGAAAATACCATATTTTCAAGAAAAAATATAGACCAATAAAAGCCATAATTATTCATCAATATCTATAAATGATATTATAATATATTGAAACAAAGATTATATGTTCAAAATTCAGTATTCATAGAAAGTAAGTTGGAAGACTTTTAATACATACATACGTTGATTTTGTGTGGTATTTTCTGTTACAACAAATACTACAATTTGTTATTTTACTATTTTAACAATCTATTATTTTACTATTTTAACAATCTATTATAATCTTATTGTATGAAAATTTGTATAATTTTTGCTATTGTTGTAATCCTTATTGCTATTAATGTGGATCAGTAAGAGGTGAAGTAAACCTCTTACTCCACACGTAAGTCCCAAACAAGAAGTAGAAGAGGAGTAAGGTGGAGTAAAAAGTGAGTTAATATGGAGTAAGTTATTCCACTCCTTTAGATAGATTAACTTACTCTACACTTACTCTGCCTGTAGGGCCCACAATCATAGAAAGAGTTTCATTTTCCAACATCTTACTCTTTTAGGCGGATTAATATAAACTATGAATTAAACTACCAAATGAGGTGTAAAATACAAGAAGTTAGATGGAGTAAGCTATTTAATCCTCATTAACTTTACTCCGTAACTAAACATGACCTATTGCTTTACGTGTGGCTTTGTATCCTAAAATGACATACAACGAAATCAAGAATTGCAATGAATATTGTGGATATGTATCCTTAAATGACATTATAATAATGAAAATAAATAAGAACCAATAAGAAAATTGAGTATCGACAATTAAATAAGGGGATACAAGGAATGTTTTCGAAACAAAAATAGAGAAATCATGACATCTACATGTAATACATGTGGCGAGTATGTGTTTAAATAAATTTAGACTTCTACTCGTAAAAAACATAAAAATATACATAGAATAATAAAAAAATAAAAATAAAAACTATTTGATTGGCTGATATTAAAATTAGAAATTTATCTTTAAATCACAATCATTGGCGATCATTCAGGACATCTAGCCATCTAGGTGCTTAATAATTAATATAAGAATGGAGAAATACTGTTTGTCGCACCACACACAGTATCATACAGTGCCACAGAAAATCCTATTAATTCTAAATGGATGTACTGAATCAGCATGATCCGCACCCACACCAGCCCAGAGCCCAGTAGCCCACATCTCTCCTCCCCTCCCATCGCCTTCTCCCCCCTCCTCCCGTGCAAATCGCAAATATTCTCCTCTTTTCTCTCTTCGGAAAATCGCAACTCAAGTAAGTAATCTTCTGACTTTCCGCCGCTACTGGTTGCCTGACTTTTGCATTTATGTATTACTTTCAGTTAACACAGGATTTAGAAATTGAGAAGTTAGATGTAAAACTAGAAATTAGGTCAATTAAGTTGTTATCTCAAGAGGTAGATTTAGAGATCTTTTATATCAGGATAAGCCTTCAAATGAGCACATAAAATAATTTACTCCGCTGGTACAGATCCTGGACATAGTTTACTTCATGAATAGCCCCAAGAGTTAATTGAAGTACATTATTACATAGTCTATATTATGGCTTAGGAGAAAATAAGTTCATACCAGTGTATTCTTGAAGTGTTAAATAGATTCAAACTCAAACCTTTTTGCAATTTCATACACAAAAGAGACCATGCTCGATCAGTGAAGACTTATGGTAGCATCATACTGTTACCATGTTGATCAATGAAGACTTACCATAGCCGCATGTGAAAAAACTAATGCTCATAATGCTCATAATTGAATTTGTTCATAATAGTTCACTATTTCTGTAACATGAGCTTAGAGGAGGGATGACTTTTTTCTGCTTCAATTTTTCTGCCTGAATTTTTTTTTTCTTTATATTTTTCTTTTGAATTTGCATTTATAGAATATTAATTACTTCATTGTATAATTGAGAAAACGAGTACTTATGTTGTTAATTATTTTCTCAGTAATTACAGCAATGACCAAGGCCATTGACATTGAAGAACCAACTGGAAATCAAATGATAATTGAAGAAGAGAGGAATGGAGAAGATAATCAGCCAGCAGAGGATGCAATTGAAGAGATTGCTCAAGAGGCCGAAAGAGATGAAAGTACGAGCCAAGATACAGCTGAGAAAGGAAATGAGACCCCACCAAGAGAAGAAACCATACGGATCGAACAAAAGGATGAACCTGCAACACCTATTCATGCCCCAAAAGAATCAGATGAAAATGATATGATGAACAAATTAGTGAAAAGTGAAGAAGAGGCTCATAGGCTATATTGTGAATATGGCCACAAAATGGGATTTAGTGTCCGCAAAGGAAAGCAATACTACTATGTTGGTACGAAAAATATCTGTACCAAGGATTACTACTGCTCAAAGGAAGGGGTAAGAGATGGTGACAAGTTAACTGAGGCTGATTATAAAGACCCCCATACCCGTACCAATTGCAAGGCTATGGTACGATTTCGGGTAGATGAAGAAGGGAATTGGCGAGTGGTACACATGGTGAAAGAGCACAATCATCCCTTGGTTAAACCTGAAGAAAGGCATTTGTTAAGGTCTGCCAGGTCCCACACAGCAGGCCGGCAACGGCTAATAGACTTGATGACAAGCCCTTTTTTCCAGGCTATTAATTATGGGTCGTCTCCATCATATTCTGTGCAACAACCGACCCAACAAGAGGTGAAGCAAATTGTAAAGCCAGTTTTCATTGAAGGGTCTGAGTCACAAAGTGTGGTGAATGTGTTTAAAACCAAAGCAAATGAAGATGGCATGTTCTTTTGGGATGTACAGTTAGACCAAGGTGGCCGCATGTGTAATTTCTTCTGGAGAGATGGTAGGAGTAGGATCGATTATGATTCTTTTGGTGATGTAGTCGTTTTTGATACCAGTTTGAGGCTTAATAAGTATAACATGATATGTGCGCCTTTTATCGGGGTTAATCACCATTGGCAAAACATAATGTTTGGCTGTGCGCTACTATTGGATGACAAAGTTGAGTCATTTGCTTGGTTATTTAGGTCATTTTTGGAGTCGATGGGGGGTCGTGCACCGAAGTCAATATTTACTGATCAAAATCTGAACATGGGGAAGGCTATAGAAGAGATGCTTCCCAACACCCGTCACCGGATATACCAGCGGTACATACACAAAAACCTCATGCCTCGTCTTGGCTCTCTAAATCTAAATGACTCGAAATCTTTTCACAAAATGTTTAACAAGTGTTTGCATGGGTGTGACTCTGAGGCTGAACTTGAAGAGACTTGGTCCACCATGCTCAAGGAGTTCAAATTACAAGATCACAAGTGGCTTAACAGCTTGTACAAGATGCGAGCCAAGTGGTGCACAGCTCTTAACAAAGATGCATACGATGGAGGCATTGAATGGGACCAGCGCACTGAGACCATGAACAATGTGTTAGATGGAATTACTGACAAGGCAGGCCCACTGGAGAAGTGTGTTCTCTCTGTTGACAAATTGACCGATGACTGGAGAGAGAAGGAATATGAAGAAGACTTGCACAATGCTCAGAAACCTATAGTGTGCGCAATTCGGCATAGTGATGTATTAAACCATGCTGCTAAGGAGTATACCTACAAGATATATAAACTGTTTGAACTTGAGTTTCTGGATGGTTGTGGCGCCACATTTTTCAAGGAGACACCACTTGGTGGTACATTGTATCGGTTTGAGTGTACCAACCAGGGACGGGGGTCGAAATCGTACACTGTCATGCTTGACATCTCAGAGCTGGTAGAAGTGTCATGTGACTGTAAGAAATTTGAGACCATGGGTATACTCTGCTCACACTCTCTCAAGGCCATGAGTGTGAAAAATGTACGTCACATCCCGCAGAGGTATATCATAAAGCGATGGTCGAAATCTGCAAGAAAAAGGAATTACAGCCAGATGCTATTTGAAGAGAGTGAAGGGGAAGGTGAGGTGGCATATGCTAGCAAGGTGATGAGGTATGCATATGATCTAGTGCTGAAGAGTCAGGGACATGCAGAATTGAGAGATCAGCTCTGGACTGCACTGGAGGGAGGGGAGCAGGCACTGGAGAAGTTTGGTGAAATAACAAATCTGCAGGCGCATTCCTTGGCGATCAGATAGATATCATGAAACTGGTAATATTTTTATTTTGGGAAGAAAATTTTGAGTTTCAACCCCTAAAATAATAGCACTTCTAGCTTTCACATTTTGCAGGGAAAAATGTCTGTAATGCTCCCCAGTATTTATTTTTTAAAGAAAAAATAGATTTCTGATTTCAATGCCTATATAGTTTGGAATCGAGTACATGTATTTATGTTGTTTAATTGTTAGTTATCAATCCAATTATTATTTTCTTTGTTTCTTTTTAATTTGAATAATTAAATTAGCTTCAGAAATATGGATGCTATGTTTTATCTCTATACAAGTATGGTGTAATGTTGTCACAGAGCATAGTGTGTTAGCTGTTGATTGCTTGTCAGCATACTGTGATAAAAAATTGATGGCAATATCACATATTTATTTGAATGGAAGCTGTAAAATGTCATGGTTAATAACTACTATAGTTTTTCTCAGGTAGAAATTTTTGTTTATTTGAATATGGGTTGAAATTTTTGTTTCTTTTCATTTGTATTGTATATTATCATTGAAAGCCTTTTGTTTTCTTAACACAGGACTGTTAAGAAGTTGAGGGGCACCTGCATCTTTCAACAAAAATGGGGCTCGAAAGAAGATTATGTAGTGATATTTGTGTTATTGTTTATATAATGTAGTAGTGGGGATATCTGTCTGTTTAGTGTTGTGAACTCTCTATTTTTGTGCGGGTCTTGTATCACATGGTTGTGCTTGGATAGCACATGATCTAAGCTATTCCTAAGTGTCTACTGATTATCTAGGGCCTTGACAATGAACAATCGATTAGTTGTTGATATTTAGTTAATTTTTGCATGAGGCAACATTACTTCTAGTACTGTTTAAAATATTGTTCACTATGCCATATTTTTTTAATGTTGTTGCCAGAGTCTAATGAGTGATAATTATGTAACTTGGTGTCCAACTTTGGTTCCATGACCAGAATATATTAGACCTATCCTTGTAAAAGAAGTATCAGTTGTAAAATGGCCTTATGATTGTTACTCGCCACTCGGTACAAAATAGAACAGATTGTTGAGGCGATTAGTTTTAATATGAAGGCAGTCAATTTGACAGCATGATTAGTTAAAAGTAAATTGAAACACTTGAGACGTAATAGGTCTAGTCGAAGCTTTTCTCAGCAATTGTTCTTATATGGAACGCTCCTTCCCGGGTGATTTAAGTGTGAAAAAAACAGATATTACTTGAAGTAATTACTTTTTCAAATAAAAAGGTACTTTGATGTGAAAATCTGGGTCACAATGTGAAGAGAGTAACAAGCTCAAAATCTTAGTACTATCTGAAATTTGGTTTTAGTTTTGTATTATTTTTTCTTTTGTTACTGGAGGGTAGGATTGATTAATAATTAAACTTACAGCCAGATAGGAGATGGATGGAAAGAAAGACAGGCGACCTAGAGACGGTGGAAATTTGCTGCCGCTCACTGCCAATTGAAGCTAAATTTATTCCCTTGAGGCTTTTACCCTAAGACGTTTACACAATAAGATGTTCCCTCTGCAAGTGCATGAACTATGAAAGTATAGGGGATTGAGTGAGTAATGCAGAAACTCCTTACCGGATCGGATATTTTCTTGGGCGTAACATTTAATATTTGTTTCGTCTTCTTGGGTGAATGCCAAAATGCAAGCAGGGGGCTTAAATTATTGCTCCTTCAATCATATAAATACCCAGTGAATAAATAATAAACTGCGCACCAGTTTGGACAGAAATAATGTCTTTAATTGATAATTTTGCTTTGTTTTTCTTTTTTGACAGAATCCAATAGAAATAAAAATTACACTATCTTGAGTATTCTATCAGAAACCGTGCAAATTACACACCTGCTGACCACACTATGAAAAGAGCTAATCTGTAAGTAGAATTAAACCCCCAAAAATAAACAAATTGTCAATCAATTAATGTACAGAAAAACCAACAAATACAAAATACCATCTTATTTTTTATTTTTATTTTTTGTGTGCATTCTATCTACAACCTTACATATTTTGAGTGACTCCTGTGGCCAGTACCCCCACCTGCGGCATATTATATCCATCACTGTGCTGTGTTGTGTCATACAGCTCGCCGTCTCCCCACAATGCATACGCCTCCTCACCATGCACCGCATCGTCTCCAATCATGAGCTCTTTATCAGGTATTCTCAGAGGAATAACTAGAGAGATAACAATGCATATGATAGATGTGACAACAACATTCCATCCAATAATAAAACCGGCACCGACCAGCTGTTTGATGAGCTGGTACCAACCGACTCTGCCATAAATGACACCCCTGGAATTGGTGACAGGGAGGAAGAGGTTGCACAACACAGGCTCAGCAAAGAGGCCGGTAGTGATACCACCTAACACGCCCGCAACCGCATGGGTGTGGATTACGCCAAGTGTGTCATCAATTTTTTGCAATGGGCTCCATTTTTTGTGCACAACCATCATGGTGTACCAGGGAATGCTTCCTGACAGGACCCCCATCACTATCGCTGCCCATCCTTGCACGACACCTGCATTCAGACGTCAAGATATGAATTTTCATATTTTCATGTATTTTGTTAGTATAATTGTATAAGTTGAGAGAACACACTTCTTAGCCACTAAGCTATATATGCATAGCTATGTAATTCACATGTAATATATGATCAAGTCTAAATAACTGCAATATATTTTTTTAGAGTCCTGTACTGTACACAACATTGAGACATGATCTATTTGTAAAACTTGGTTAGTCATTGGAAGTGATATCTAGCTGCTATTCAAAAGCAAGCTTTCAATATGATTGTGCTATGAACAGTTTGGATAGCTTGTCCAGGTTTCAAATTGTGTGATTTGTGTTATTAATATTTTATATGCTCATTGTACTGACAATATATATTCTAATTGCTTAATCTGATGGATCAGAACTCAGAAGGCCTTTATTATACAATACTTAATTTAATGGGAAAAGACAAACATATTTTTTTCTCCATGATTTGAGGACTTGTTCGAAATTCGAATGCAAGTGGATTGATCAAATAAATTACTGTTACTTATGATCATTATTCAAGCAATTTGACAAATCGTGTACGGAAGCTAGCTTCAAATTAATTATAACCGACAAGTAATTAAAGTGCTAACATGTGCATACATGTATAATTGCTCAGATGTGTCCTTTTTGCTTGAAGCTAAATTTACCCCCATTTTCTCATAGTGTACTTTAGTCAAACTTCAAAAGAGATATTAAATGTATACTTACGTAGGTCCAAAGAACATTTGGAAATCACCCATAATAAATTTAGTCAAGGACTTACTTGTCAGAGAAAAATTATCTGTTAAGGTTATAAAATGGGTTTCAGATAAGATTCTTTGACTTCCAATTTCTAGCTACGTACTGTTAATTTTCTACCATAAATTGTTAAAGAAAAGGTCAAGACTGACTCGATAATTGTTGCTTTAAGAAACCGTTCTAGAAGCAAAGCTAGGCAAGGTTTTTTTTTTAAATAACAATTTTTTTTATAAAAATTTCAGAACATAGATCAGCGGAAAGGTTAGAATACTGATGCTTAATTTGTCAGTATATATTATCATATCTATATAATTTTTGGCCGTGTTTACTCTGTCCGATATTATATCCAGGTGCACTTATTCTTCTAGAAATGTATAACATTTGGCTTTACTCACTATTAATTATAGGTTTATTATTTGCACTACACCTAATTAATTATTTATTCCTGCAGCTATTCTGATTAAAAATAGTGTTGCCTTAAGAGTGGCCAGGAAGCATGATCAAAGATATGATTTAGTTAAACAACATTAGTTTATTTAGGCTTAACAACTGGGAATCCCAGAGGGCCTAGTGTATAATGTATGCATCTCTTAATTAATTTAAATATCTTTTCATTTGATTTCTGTTGGTACACTTTGCTTATTTTAAAAAGAAGTTGAAGTTGTAATGAAATTTAAAAAAAAAAAAAAGATTCAATATTGACAGAATCTGCCCTATAAGTTTATGTCAACATAGACTTGATTTATTCTAAAGAAATTCAACTTGATACTTAAAAAAAAATGTCTAAATTAAATTGATGGAAGATGGTATCCACAACATTGAATATATATTGGTGCAATAAACGTGCAGCCAAGAGATGAATTTTCCGATTTCTAGACATTAATTTGGATTTAAACATGTTCTGTTCCCCAGACGAAGGTATAGAAAAGAAAAAAAAATTAATATACACACAAATTTTCTCTGGACCGCCTGATATATACAAAATAGAAGATGTAATCTACAAAATGAAGTAATAAAATTATTTTACTTAAAAAACTATTTAACACTCATTTTTTTTTTCAAGATAAGTTTGAAGGTAACAAATTCATGCACTTTGACCTGTACGAATAGAAAATATTCTTAATGAAGCTTGATGATCGAAGTTGTTTAGAAAGGTATGACTTTGATTATATATTCAAGCCTGAAAAAGTTGAATGCATATGCAAAATGGCCGTTTGTGAGAAATAAATCTGCTGTGATTCTAAAAGAATCGCAGGCCCCTGTGATTCTAAATCCACCCCTTCACTTTTTAGAATGCACAAATCTCAAAATCACTTATTTCTTATGCATGAATCTCCAAATAGTGAATGGATAGATTTAGGATAGCTGGGTCCTGTGATTCCAAAGAATCACAGCAGATTTGTGTCCGCTGTTTGTGTGCTAATTCTCCCGTGATGGAAGCAATGTCGCACTCTGGTGGTAATAAAATATAATTAAGTACCTGTACTTGTTGGCTGTTGCATATATTAAATTAAACAAGATAATGAAGCTTCCTGTCGTCAGCTTAATTTGTGCGATCCAACTAACCAAGTAGTGTACAAACAAAAGATACCTTTAATGATTATTACAATATGTAGTACTTCAAAGTAAAACAAAATGATTATTTTCATCTCAATTATATATATGTTTTTAATAAAGATTTTGGATTATGTCTATAACTATACTTGTTTTACTTTTAAATCATTTGTCTACAAGAAGAACAACAAAAGCATAGCAAGGGAAAGGGGTAAAAATGACAGAATATGTATTTTACAGTTCAAATATTTTTCCTTCAGGATTTAGATACCAAACTGAAAATTTTGATTATAAAATTAAGTTTCCACAAAATTAAGAGAAAAACTTCTTACTAAAAAAACCTAAGAGAACTGTAATTGTTGTTAATTAAATGATGTTTAAATTTTACTAATAATTAGTTCTCTATGATGTGAGAGAGAAGGGAGGGTATTGTCTTTTTTATTGTTCTTATTAATTACCTGCGCCAGGGGTGATGCAGACAAGGCCGGTGATCATGCCTTGCACAGCTCCGATGACTGACGGTTTGCGAAAGAAAATAGCATCAAGAGTAGTCCACGTCAGCAGGCTGGTCGACGCACAAATATGTGTGTTAAGCACAGCCATTGATGAGATGACATTTGCCGAGTACGGTCCGCCCCCGTTGAATCCTGACCATCCCAGCCAAAGAAGACCTGCTCCAGCCAGTACTAGTAGCACGTTGTTCGGGGGAAATCTAGTCCTATCTACCTGTGCTCTGGGTCCCACCTAAACAGATCATATGCACTTGTTCAATATCAAAGAAAACAGACATGCAATAAGAGTACCAGCATGACCCCTTAGGTTCATCAAAATGAATTACATTGACTCAAAGAAGAGTAAAGGGCAGATGCATTTTTTCCTTGACAAGTAACATAAATTTTTTAGGAAAAGATAAATAATATGTACTTGAAAATTCAGACATATAGAAGACTTAGATAAATAAGAAAACCGAAATGACGACATTAATTAAGCATTAATTGCTAAATATATACCCAATATGCTGCAGTGAAGCCGGAGACGCCAGATGCGACATGAATGACATAACCGCCACAGAAATCAATGACACCCCAGTGGAAAAGGAACCCGCCACCCCAAAGCGAGAATGCACCAACAGTGTATGAAAAAGTGAGCCAGAGCGGCACAAAGGCCATCCAGGCCTTGATATTCATTCGACCAAGCAGCGCACCTGCTAGCAGGATGACGGTGATGGCAGCAAAGACGCATTGGAAATAGACCATCGTGGCCAGGGGGAAGAACGGGGTCACCATCGGCGTCTCCACTACATCTCCTCCTTTTAAGTAGTGCGTGGTCGCTGGCAGTGTTGATTGCGAGATCAGGTCACTCTACAATGATCCAGAGAAAAAAAAAATTAATTAAATCAATACTTGAATGAAATCATTTTATCTGCTACTATAAATGGTACGTACCTGACCGAGAGCGGGCTTCGCTTTGCCCCAGATGGGCAGCAACTTTTCGCCGAAGGACATGTTGTATGCCCAAGCAACCCAGCATATCCAAACTGCAGCGAAGGAGTAGAGCGCCATGAAGGCCGAGTTGATAGCCCACTTTTTCTTGACAATGCTTCCATAAAGGATGACCATGCCCGGCACGCTCTGCAACCCTACCACTGTGGCTGATACCATTTGCCATGCATTGTCGCCTTTGTTCAACCAGTCCGGCGAACTCGTTGAGTTTCGGTATGCAGATGGCACAAAATCAGCCATCTTGAGTGCTCTGCTTTCTTATTTGTGTGTGTGTGTGTGTTTGTTTTAGTGCTCTGCTTTCTTATTTGTTTCTTGGTAATTCAAGGGTTTAAGAGGTGATATATAAAGAGAGAAACATAGAGGATGTTCAATATATAATCTGGTAATTAATCCCGTTGAAGAACAGAAACGACAAACAAAATGATAATAAATTAGTGGCATTTAATGCATTAACTATTACCGTTGAATTGGTTTAATTAGAGGCCTTAAAAGTCGGATGCTTTGGTCTTATTGCGACCTGATAGTTTGCTTCTAATCTCAGAGCAACCCAGTTAGGTAGCCACAAGGGATAAACTGACAGATGGGTCCCCTGTTATGATTGGTTTTGCTAACTTATTATGAATTAATAATTATAGTATCAATGTATGTATGACATGTCCATTGAAGAATATTCATTGGTGGAATTTGCCAGTTTGGTGATTCAAAATATAAATTTGCATCATGTCAGATAGATAATAGATACAGAGGACCTCCATCTGGCATAGACGACTAATTAATAGCAGAAGTAAACGGCACAAAGTATCTTTGAAGTGTTAACATCCTGTATCCATTTAAATTTAAATGCACAGACCAAAACAAATATTAATTATTATATTAAAGATAAAGGGAAAACTTGATAATGATTACTTTAATAATTTTAACAACGATTTTTCAGATAAATGTAAATAAATTTAAAATTTAAAAATTAATTATATTTATAAGTATGTTATTGCACATGAGCGAATAAAAAAGATTAAAAAAAATGTAAAATCTAGTCTTTATTATACTTAATGCACCACTAATACGTAAAATTGAAAAATAATTGTAATTAAAAGTAAATATATGAATTCAGAGAAATTTGACACGTGGAGTATTAACGGAGTTCAGAAAAAAAACCTATGTCTCCGAGGTGTCGCAACCTCTTCTAGGTGCGTCTTTCTATTACCCAACGAGAAATGTTTACAACTTGTAAATTGGTGAGCTCTTACAACCAACCGGAAGTCACATGGCTAACTCAAGAAGAGAACGAAGTCTCTAAGTCAATGTTTGCAAGAAAAACACTCAAAAGCTTACTCTAATATAATCTTAACTCAAAATTAGTGAAGTGAATTTGAGGTTGTTTGAGGGATTTAAAGTTCTAAACTCTCACAACAATAAAGGAACTCAAGCTCACAGAAAAATAGTTTTTTGAAAGTTAGGAGCGGTTAAAAGTTACTTTGGAGAGAAGCCCAAAGGTCTATGAGCTTTATGCCATAAAACGTTACAACGTTTGTCACAAATGTTAAACGGTTAGTTCAAATCACGAATTAGGATTTTCTTTTTTTGTGCAGCTTATGATAAACGTCACCAACGCTTGTCAATCATTATCAATGATTGGTTCTTGGAACCACTTGATCAAAACATGAATTTATGAGGTTTGAATTTATTTAAAACGTTGCAACGTTTTCAGAAACGTTACCAATGTTTGTAATTCCTTTGGACTTTGATCAATTGATTTCTTAGCGCTTTCTTATTGGTATAATCGTTATAACGTTTGTCAAATGTTACCAACGTTTGCTCCTTGTAAACAACATAAAAAATACTTTACCAAGTTTGTAATTTTACAATTTAAATTTTTAATAAATGTTTTGATGATTTCTTCGATTTAACCAATCTATATTATAATTTCAATTGTTGTAAACCTACATAATTTCTAAAGTAGAAGAAACCGTAAAATTCAATAATTGTATGTTTTACAAATTAGTCAAATAGACGAAAAAAAAAAAGTATTGCTTGAAACAACAGTCTTCTAGTACATTTTCAATAGAAATCATGTTGAATGATTCAAATAGACTATTTGGATCTTAAAAGTGAAGATATTGATTCATGGTACAGTTTTGTACTATGCATAGTAACATAGTAATATTTGTAAAAAAAAAAAAATCTGAGCCATTTGATAAGGTTAAGAAGAACAAAATCTGTAGCAAAACAACTTTGTAACGTTCTTTCTAACTGGAAATCTGGACCGTCAGATGAAAATCAGACGTGAGAAATGCAGGAAATTTCTCTTTTTTTTCATGTAAAGAAATGCAGGAAATTTTGTTAAAACAAATCTAAATTTATAGAAGTACAGATCCCGCGCAACATGGGAAGAGATGCAGGATACACATGCTTCATGTGATGCCTGGAGGTGCTTCATGACATATCTCAGAGGATGCGAATTCCTTCCTGAGGCCAGGGAATGAATTAAATTTTTTATCCATAGAAATTTTTAAATTCAGACATATGAAAATAGAAAGAAAGTCTTGTTTTCAATAAATATAGAAAAATTTGACTCATTGAGTATGACCCAAAATATATGGATCTTACTTAATTATACATATTCAAGTATTATATTTTTCTATGATCATCTATGGATCATAACTTAATTCTTCTCTAATCAGACGATTCGGACCAAACTAATTTTTTTTTTAAAATAACATGGATCTAAATCATTGAGTCCAATCCATAATATTTGAGTTAGACTCAATGAATCAGATCTTTCTATATTTCTTAAAAACGAGATATTCTTTCTATTTCTATACGTCTAAATTTAATCATTTTTACGGACAAAATAATTCCACAGAATAATGTACTCACGTCCACCACATCACATCTTAACCATTTTCAACATTCCAAATGAAAATGAAACAATTTTTTTTTTTTTTGGAGGAAGAAAATGCAACGTGTTTTGAACCGGAGTAACCCAAATTTTGAATTTTAATCCGGACCGTCCGATCGGAAATTCCTGCCAATCAGGCCAGGCCTTTAATATACTGTTAGAGTATATCGGACGGTTTGGATCAAAATTAAAAAAATGGGTTATCTTAGGGATCCGAATTCTTTTGAACCGTGTAGCCCGTAGCCGTAGCCCGTAGCAGCTCTCTGGAGCCTCCGCAGATTTTTATAAATTTGAAAGAAAATTAATAACGATGACATAATTATAATATTGCAAAAGCAAAAGTAAGTCTCATTCATGGGTGCATGAGCGCATATTGGTTTCTATAAATTTAAATATTATAATGAATGTTCATATTTTTCATGTAGGATGAATTTGTAACAAATTGAAAATTCTAAAGATTATAATAGTGAGTAAAATTTGAGTTGGACTATTGTGTTTTATGAAGTAAAGAGTATGTTTTACTTTATACTCATATTTTCATTTTGAAAATCTAAAAATTTGATTCAGATCAACATGATCTCCATAATAAAATATATTTATAGACTAAATTTTTCATTTTTTTAAAGGTGTTTACTATTTTTTTAGAATTTTTAAAAATTGTTATTTTTCGAAAAAATTTGGACCATCGAAAACAACAACTTTCAAAAATTATAAAAAGATAATAAACAATTTCCAAAAAATATATAATTTAGTCTTCCAGCACAATTTAATATTAAGATCATGTTAAATGGTTTGAATCAACTATTAGAACTTTAAATTCACAAAATATGAATATAAAGTAAAACATATTGTTTACTTTATAAAGCATAATAATCCAACTCGTAAAATTTTATAGATCATTTGTGCAATGTATTAAGTGATACCATGTGAGTGAGTCTATGGTACTATGCATATCACGGGTTGTTACCGTGCTATGGCTCTATATTCGAGTTTTCAAATCTTAACGGTTGATCCAAACCGTTCATCTTGTTCTCCATATTAATATGTGTTTGGAGACCAAATTTTACTATTTTTTTAGATATTTAGAAAATCACTTGATCTGAAAATTTTGGACCATCCAAAAACAGTGATTTTCAATAAATCTAAAAAAATAGTAAAAAAATTTCAAAAAATGTAAAATTTGGTCTCCAAACACATATTAACATGGAGAATAAGATGAACGGTTCGGATCGACCGTTAGAATTTGAAAACTCAAATATAAAACCGTAACACAGTAACAAATTATAATATGCATAGTACCATAGACTCACTCATACCATGTTATATCTCTTATATTAATTGAGTAAACCGACACTTCTATTGTCCTTACTAATGGAATTTCGAGTTCTTTAAAAAATGAATATCTAATGGAATTTCGGATTTTATAAGCTATGATACTATGCATAGTGGCGATTGATTTGTATTACGAATTAATATATTTTTTTAAAATTCTAACACCGTTCAATATGGTTTTATGTGAATATGTATAAATTAAATTTTATATTTTTTAAATTTGTATTCGATTTTCTAAATAGGTAGAAAAATATTATTTTTAATAGTCGAAAATTTTCAGATTAATAGATTTTCTACTAATCTAAAAAATAATAAAAAATAGTAAAAAATTTTAGTTTATAAATATATATTTATATGAAACAATTCGGATCAATCATTAGGACTCTCAAACAAAATATTTGAGTCCATGGCGAGCCAATATGCGCTCTCCATAGTACCAGAACCTCACTCATAAAGAATTGTTATCGTTATGCTTTCAAATTTAACATAAATTACTAAATAAGCAACATGATGACAATCATTGATCTGACTCAACGGGACGATCCGATCTAACGACTTAATGACTCAAGTTCGAATCTGCATTGTCTGATCCGATGGAATTGGATCGGGTTGGTCATGATCCCTTTAACCCGACTCATTTTTTATTTTTTATTTTTATATTATATTAAATTAAAACCTGACAGATCCGGTAAAATGGGAGTTCTAGAATTCAAAACGCAGCATTTACCTACTGAAACTCTGAATTTTGAAAGCAACACCTTTGACCAATATAAAGATATATATATATTATCTATCGTTAATTGTTTCAGACAGGATTAGATTGGATTCGAATTATGAAGGACTTGATCAAATTTTGAAACTTCAGTAAAGTAACATGCACCTAATCCGTAAAAAATATAAATATTTCTTTAGGTAACTTTCAATTACACTCAGCGGCGGAACTAGAATATTGAGATGATGGATCTAGAAAAAAAATAGTAGTGTAATTTTATTTTATAGAGGAAGCTAAAAGTATTAATACATATAAAAATTATAAATTTCAATGAACAAAATTACAAATTTTCAATGGATGGAGGTAACCAAGCTTCCTTTTGAAACTATTACCTTCCACCCCTGATTACACTCGAGGTGTATTTTACGATTTATGGTCTAATAGTAATGATATAGTGTTATATAATAAATCTTGAACTTAAATTCTATTTGAGATTGGACTGAAATTTAAATGGCAAGAAATTTATGATCAGAAAAAGGAGAAAAAACTATGTGTTTTTAAGCAATCATTTTTCATCATTGTCCCTTATTTTCTTTTCCCCTTAATTTTGGTTTCATTATCCAAAAGTTAAAATGGAAAGCAATACATCAATATGGTTGACATTTTTAAATTGTATCTACATGAAGAACTAATCTTTGCTTTAAGTCTAGTGCATGACAAAGGTACATGATCTTTGATATGAAAGATCATAAATTCAAAACTTGAAAAGGATAAATCTTTTACTTTAATAACATGAGTATGAAATTGGAGGCTCATTTGACCTTCATCTTTCTTTCACACACACACACACACACAAAATGTATCTAAAATGGGTTAATAAAAGCTTCTCTGACCTTGGATAGATTCTTGGAGAGATCCCCATTTTACATTTAAAAACATAATTAAATTGCACCATTTATTTTTTCTTACAAAAAAAAAGTACTAACAAAACAAAGGAATAAAAGGAAACAGTTGTAAGGTCATCCGTTGAATAAAATAACAAATCATTAATATAAAATTTATTATATATTGCTCATTATATTCCACTCCAAAATATAGTCATGATGCATCTGTTGCTTGTGGCGTACCATGTCACGTGTAGACTTGCAATTTCTCTTGGACCCAAGTTCCAAAAAAGTTGCTAAGTTTCCTTCACTGCATGTTTTCTGCATGCAGATTTTTTATAAGATAATTATAGTATGCATTTAAATTTTAATGATGAATTTAAAGAGAAGGCATGTAGACGTAAGTTTGAAAGGGCTTAAATTGCACACAATGTAAGAAATATATAGCTTGTCAAAGAAGAAATTTTAGGAGGATATAGTAATCTGTTTATCATTATCTTTTCTTAACTTGAGTTCTTAAGGGTTCTTTAGATTTCTTAGCTCTTTAATTCCACCGAGTAACTTCTTTTTAGTCCGGATTAAGTTTTGTTTATTTTGTCGGGATCAAGCTTTTTGTCCGAATTCTTAAAACACCAATTCTATTAAATTAAGTCTTTTTAGTATCTTTTGTTATCTTTTTAACACATCTTTCTAGTCCAACTCTACCAAATAAGTGCTTCTTAACTCCACTTAAAATTTAATCTCATCCATTATACCGAACAACCCCCATAATAAACAACAATTCAAAAGATAAAAACAAATATAAAAGCCCCGCACATGCAACAATAGAAAATTATTGTAATTTATTCGTTAATAAATTAAACTGAGACGGCAATATTTCAGTATATATATGATTAGGGGTGTACAAAAATACTATCGACCCACCTGACCAGTCTAACCTGATCCGTATTTTACTGGGTTGAGATGTTACTGGGTCGGATACGGATTGGATTTTGACAAACCCGTTACTCTGGGTCGGATCATGAATTTGCCCTTAATAATCCATTTATATCTGAACCCGGCCTCAAACCTATGTGAAGGAATAATTCATTCAGTTTGACTCGCTACATGAAATAAATCACAGAAGATCTCTGTTGAAAGAATGAGTGCTGTGCTTAGGCTGAATTCGCATCCTCTGAGATATCTCATATTTTCCGTGACTTCTTGGAAAATCTCAACTGTTCAAAGACATTATGCATGAATCTCAAAGCTTAAACAATACTGGGCCCCTGCGTTATCCCCGAATAGGCACCGGACACATAGGTCACTCAAAATATGAGATATCTCATGGGATGCAAACTCATTTAAGCTTTGATAAAAATCACAAAAGATATATGTTGAAAGGATGATCCGCTACATGAATTTGAATTGTTATGTTTTTTTTTTTATTTCATGAATTTTATATGCCGTTATCTTTTTTTTTTTTAGGATGTTACATTTTGGATATGTTTTTCTTTGTTATGGATATTATATGCTAAATTATTTCTATTTTATTTATGTTTGTCACTTTTATTTGTATCTAGTTTTAATAAAAATAGTAAAATGATATATAATAGATTTTCGATCAAAATTATAACCCGTTTAACTCGTCTAACCCGCATAATCCGTAATAACCCGTATATAAAAAATAGATGGGTTGAGTTAGGTTATGGGTGGGTCAAGTAAATACTTTTTTTAACCCGATGTAATTGAGTTGGATTCAAATTTTAATAAAATATCTTCGATCCATCCGTTATACACCCCTATATATGATATATGCAATTTTCATCATTTATACGCGTTGGTTGTGGCAAAACAATGTAAACTAATTGGCTGGAATCTTTAGCAGCAGTTTTTTTTAGTGCTTTTGAGCCGAAAGAAAACAGAGATAAGGATGGAGAGAAAGAGCGTACAAATATTTATTTTGACTAATTAAAGCATTGACAATCCAAATTGTGTTGTTGGATCACATCAGAAGTTAACTTCCCCAAGTAATCAATGTACGTAGTTATGATTAGTAAAATTAAAAAGAAAATTGTTGGTTCATGCATGATTGTGAATACGTATACATGCCGTAGGTTCCGTGAAGGTACGAAAATTCTTTGGATCAATTTCCATTTGAGGTTGCTTAAGAGACAAATACATGATGCTTCTTCTTAAAGCTAATGAGGCGACTTTAACAAAAATAACTTAAAAATTCCAATTTAAGTAACTTACACACCCACTGGCATCTACCAAGGATGAAGTCTTCCTGATATTGGAAGAGAATAAAAAGCCAAAATTACATGCATATTCAAAACATTCAATTGCATACAATTAATTAATAACTGATATATATAGTAATAAGTTTCAATAATGGACAGTCAGGGACAAAAAAAATGTTCAGATGATGTATTTATAGATATCATCATTGTTCTAATTGAACTGAACTGTTTTATGGTAAATCATTTAAATTAGCTCAATACTTAAGTCATTTAACTGAATTATGACTTCATTATGTAAAATTAATATTGTTTGATAATCAAGCTATTATGAAACTTACAGATATAAATATACATAAAGAAACTTACGGATATATATATATTTTTATGATTGAAAGTCCATAGACGATTGTGATAGTCATTACTGACAGAAAAAATCATGCACACAGAGAACAAGACATTCCCAAGAACTCCCTTCCCACCCTCATTTATTTATCAATTGAATTAAACATTACAATGATTTTTCTTTATCTTGTTCTATATCTTTCTGCTGTTATAATACAGCCTCTCTTAGGCCCTGTTCAGCCGCGTTATTATTCCCGTGGAAAAAAGCTGAATTTTTTTTTCCACGGAAACAATACTTTTTAGTTCAATTTTTTTATCCCAATAGAATTACAGATAGGTCTTCTTCCTTTTTATTTTTTTATCTTTTCTATATTTAACATATATATCTATCTATACAAAATAAGAAATAACTTCAGCCATCTAAGTAAAGAAATCAAGAAATATCGCCTCCTCCATGAGTCATGACAGAATCCTTCATGAGTCATGACCGAATTCTTCATGGATCATGAGCTGGCCAGATTCACCTCCACGAATTGCCTTCTTTGTTTTATCATTCCTTCTTTGATTATATTTATTCTTATTCTATGACGTGTCAGCTGAGTGCTAATTTTAACAATTACACAAAAATAGAAAGTATGAAAACCTATACATTGAGTTACTTGTAAAATCATCTAAAGCCAAAGAATGTGAATTGGTCTATTCGCGCCAGATTAGTAAGTGGGTCTTCCAATTTTCTTCTCTGAGACTGTAGACACATAAATAATTTTTCGAGTTGCATGGTTGATAGAGTATGCCTTATCAAGTCCTTTCTTGAGGACGAAACATCTTCATCTTTCCAAAGTCGACGTCGCCCAGAGGAATGCACAACCGAGAGTCACTGAATCAAACTTGATCGAGACAGTCACCACTTAGAGAGGAGGAAGAGAATGGCACTGAATCCAATCGGACTAGGACAATCACCACTTAGCCGAGAAAGCACTGAATTAAATTGGACCGGAAACTAAATCAACCGGTCTATAATAGCCATCAGAGAGGTGGAAGAAGAAGGGAAACAAGAAGAGAGGAGGAAGGAGACAACTCTTTATAATATCGTCATCAGCAACAACCATAAAAACGTGTACCTTGTTCTTGTTCATATATATAGTTATAGTAGATACTACGAGGGTGAAAACGAATACACAAAATCCTCAGTCAAACCAGAAAAATAGAGACGAACAGACGAGGCGATGAGCAGCAAAATTCTTAAACATAGTCATCTGCTCGAAAAAAAGCGAAACAAGATGAACCCAACAAACGAGAAAGAATGAAGGCAAGACGAAACAGAGCGGTCAAACTAATGTTGCGACTCTCAAAACGGCGAATCTTGAATCGCCTTCAGTATCGCCTTCCGGAGCTTACGAAGATACCTGCTGGTTTACGAAGTACGCGCTAGATATTTAATTTCATCTATATTGATTTTTCCGGTTCAATAATGGACTGATAACTATTCAATAATATACGAGAATCTGATCCCTTTTCTATATGTTGATTGTACGTTCTTAATGAATTAACATTTGTGCATTACCAGATTGTTACCTGCCTGCATCTTATTGAGTCACAACATTATTTTTGTGTTGATAATTAATTATATATGAAGATATGAAAATTAAATTATGTACCTTCTTTTTGACAGTTGACTTATACTAAATTAATTCAAAAATTTATAAATTTTGCATAAAAATATATCACTTGTGGTGTTTTGTTCACTTTGTAAACGCTGTAAATTACATTTGCTGAGTCTGGTGGTGTAAATATTTATGTACAACACTTTTTATTTCTTTAATGAAATAGTCGGTAAGCGCTTGCTAACTGACCTTTAAAAAAAAAAAGTATCACTTGTGAAGTAAATCGGTTTTAACGAAAATAGATCGGTTTCAATGAATTGTAACAGAATCTAGTGAATCTATTCATTTCAAAAAAAAATTATACTTATGCATGATTTTCTATATAGTTTAAAGTAAAATGCTTTGGTACTGTAAAGTTGATTCCTATACATAGTATGAAAATTTTATATAATTAATCTCCATTTATATTTGATCACAACTTGAAAGTTTGACTCTACACTGAATATGTGCTATTTGTTTAACTTTTTTTTTCCCAACAAGTTACTGGTAGCTTTATATATTTTATGAACTTGAAAATTTCCAGATCAATAACTCTGTTGAACATTTATGTGGGCAAATATAGAATGATTTGACTTCCTAGTTGGGGTGAAACAAAGTCGGATTATTCAACGGATATCCACTCTGTATCCGGATATAATCCGAATCCGGATAATTTTCGGATACGGATTCAGATAATTATCGGAAATTCATAGAAGATCCGGATTCGGATACAGAGTTCTAAATGGAGCGGATATTCGGATTATCCGGATTCGGATAGTTTGGCTGGACCCATATAAAAAAAGAATTAATATTTGCTATATATGGGATTTGAACCCATGTACTCCCATTTCATTACCTTTGGACTAAGCTTCAAACAACTAGACCACAACATTTTTTGTTATCATTCACTTATTTGATATATATATTATATGAATAGATTATCTCTCATTTCTTATAAATTCATTAATATTTATATTTAATGTTTTAATTAATATTTGTATCTTAGAAGTTCATATATCTTAATTATTCAACTATTATTTGTTTTATATCCGTATTCAAATTCGTATTCATGGACTATTCATTTCATATCCATATCCGTTTAAGACGGATTTGGTTTTGAATTTTGATATCCATTTACTATTTGTATCCGCTCATTATCCAACAGATGCGGATATGGTATCAGCACTATCCGCTCCGTTTTGACCCCTACTTCCAAGACTTATTTCAAATTTATTAGGTGGAAATAGATGTATGTACGGCAATGACGTCTCATCTGAATAATAATATATAGATGAAAATAGATGTATAGTAATAGTATGATATACATGTACGGAACTCTATGGGTTGTAGGCTATCAGCAAGGAGATTTGCAATTTTAAATTTATTTCCTTGGTTATAACTAATCGGAAGAATTTTTTAAATAGCTTGCATGATCGATAAACTCATAAACATAATTAATAGGATGATAGCAGTAGTAAGTTATGTGATTAATTATTTGAGTTGCATACTGCATGTACAAATAGGACCTTAAATCGTGGATTGCCCAACACTGCATGATGTAACGTGTAATTAATTAATACCTTCCACCTCATCAGATCAAGCATGACTAAAATACTATATATATTTGTCAGTACCTTGCCCAAGTGTGTCAGGTGGCGCCACCACCGGCCTCTTTCCACGAGTAAAATATTTTTCTACAATTGAGGGACACGGCCTTATACTTTGTAATTTAATTTTGTGAAATTCTTACAATAAATCTTCAACTCATTCTAGGTCACATTGACAGTAGCTAAAATTGTAGTGGAACAGATGGGTTCAGGTGCTGTGGAGGCAAAAGAAAGGGACAACTGGTCGTCGGTACCAGTTAGAGAATAAAGTTTAATCTCTGAGCTAAATAGCTTGCAAAAAGACACGGAGTTGCTGATATACTCCAGGGCCATTTTGCTGTTTCAATTTTTATTTTGGGTCACTAGTACAGAATAGTTAATAAGTGACGGGTTGTAAATTGACATCAATGATCGATGGTTATGAGTCCGTCAGTGATCGATGGTACCATCGATGATGATAATGAACATTGGTGACAGTTGCAAACTATCAGTGATATGAATCATAGTGGCACTTTTATTAATTATAGATGGATTGAAGTTGAATATATATATGAAAGACATACTATTACTGGATGCAGCTTCTGCCATGATTCCCCCCCAAAAAAACCCCTATTATTGGATATGTGGATATGGAGTTAATGAATTTATTAAACTCAAGATCTGGTGCAAACTGTCCAATTTGAGCTCCATTCAAGCAATAAATCACTCCCATCTCAAATAACCACTTGTTCTAGGCCCAATATTCTTTTAGCCCAATTTCTTTTATACTATGTCGAACGCAGCATGTTTTTTAAGCAAGGAATAGGTTGTATAGCGCCAGCAAAAATGATCTTAACTCGTGGATCGATCGGGATCAGTCCGTAACTTGATCACAGCTCCTTCGTTACTGGCTCAAGCCGTTAACGAGTTAGTTCATTACTGTTTGGTTAACGAGCTATGTCGAACGAGTTAGTTCATACTGTTTGGTTAACGAGCTATGTCGAACACATCATTTCTTTTAAGCAAGGAATGGGTTGTATAGGGCCGGCAAACAAAAGATAGTAGCTCATGAATTGATCGGAATCAGCCTGTGACTTGATCACTAGCAGCTCTTTCGTTACTGACTCGAGCCGTACGTTAACGAGTTATTTCATTACTGTTCGGTTCAAATTAAATGAGTCTGAACTGGGTCTAGCTTGGCTAGGTATGAATGCCGGCCTCTAGTTAATTCTAAAGATGAAACATATATATCACCTCCATTGAGTTCATGTAGAGAAAAATTGTGTGCAACTTGCTTAAGTCACTACTGATATTAATCTCTTATAGTTTATCAAGTATATATTCTTCTCGATACTTCGAAAGTAATTAATGTGGAAGAAGAGTTGCGAGAGGGAGAAGAGAGCACCGGAGGGAAGAGGCGAATGGCCCGGGGGAGAATGAGAGGAGGAGGAGGGGCAGCGACCAAATGGAGATGTGAGAGGGGAGGTCAAAATGGACAAGGACTAATTAAAAGTCAAGGAAAGTTGGGGAATTAGACGGGGGATCGGAGTTAGGAGGGCTAAATATTTTCTCTAAATTTTAATTCGGTTAAATTTAACCAAAAAGAAGGAATTAACAGTTCATAGCAAGGGAAAATCGCTAAAGGTTGGTGAGTAAAAGATGGACGACTCGAATTTAATTATTCTTGTATGGGAACAAATCAACTCCAGTTTACTGCATCTACAGATCATCAAAATTTAATTAAGAAATACTTACACTACAAAAGTATGTAAATTAAACAACTGCCGAAGCATGTCCGATCATGGATTCTTCAGTTGCCCCTTGGTCTACCCTCGACCGACAAATCGGGCAAGTCTTGTGCAGTCGCAACCACCGGTCGATGCACATCTCATGGAACAAATGGGAACAAGATTCAATCTTCGCCACCATCTCACCTTGCTGCAACTGGGCCAGACACACAACACAATCATTCCCCTCAGCCCTTCCATCCCTTCGGTACGTATACGTTACAAGAAAATAATGAATACTCGGATTGTATGCAACAGTAGTGCGAGGCGGTTCCCGCGGTTCAGGAGTAATCATTCTTTCTAAAATCATGCTTGATAGAGGTTCATTACTTGGTCGATGTCGATGACTATCCCGATACATACTTCTTGCAAGAGAGAGAAGAAAAATGATCATCGGAAATCCTCCGACAAACAGGATTACCAGCGCCTGCCTGACTGATCTACTAAAATCATCTCGATATACGACAAATATGCAAATGAGCCAAATGATGCATGCCCAGCACCAAAACTTTTGACCTCGTGTCAAATATTCCACCATAATTTTTCTTTTCTTTTGCTGTATCTAGATATCTAATGTAGACGACACAATTGAGGCAGGGTACATGGGAAGTATGCATTCGTTGCAATGATTTTTGTTTCAGAACAGACACAGACCAGTTCAAGTACGAAGAAAGTACCACAGAATTAATTTTATTTTATTATTATTTTTTTTTTATGATTGGAAAGGTCTAAGATAAGTATGTCCTATATTGTTAACTGATTCCTTTTTTTTTTGTTGTTTGACCTGCAAATTACAGGTTGTTTTATATATTTTATGAGCCTACTGTCAATTTCCTGATAGATGTATGAGCAAATACATGTAGATATTTGACTTTGGAGAGTTGCAATTTATTAGGTGGAAAAAGATGTACGGCAATGACGTCTCATCTGTATATAAAATAATAAATATACACTTGGAAATATATGTATAATATGATCTGTACGGCTCACCGGGTTATAGGCTATCAGAATTCAGAACGGAGACTTTTGAGTATTTTAATCTTGCTATGTTATTTTCGTACATCTACAATGTTTTGTTTTGAAAAAGAGTAAGGTAAAAACTTCTCATTGTTTGGGTACTCTAATCATAGCCCACATTCTTTTAAGTTCAAGCAGTCAAATCATGCCGCTCAAAATGATCTCATATTGAGTTGGGTTTTTTAACCGAAATTTTTATTTTCTGAAACTTTATACTATTTTTATTAGATGGATACAAAATCACTATTTTTCAAAAAATTCTAGGCTATCCAAAAACAAAGATTTAAATAGTGAAATTAGTGATATTAATAAAAAAATATTTTTCCATCCTCTCAATTAGAGTAAATTTAAATATTAAATTAGTATTAAATAAATATAATATAAGATTAGATTAGATTAGTATATACAAAATATTAAATCAAATATTAAATGTAATTTAATATTAATTTAAATAATATATTAGTATTAAGTAAATATTATATCAAATTAGATTAATATTAAATAAATGTTAGATTAAATGTAATATAATATTAGTTTAAATATTAGACTAGTATTAAATAAATATAATATCAGATATGATTAGTATTAAATAAAATTTAGATTAAATATAATATAATATTAGTTTAAATGTTAAATGTAATCTAATATTAGTTAAATATTAGATTAGTATTAAATATAATATTAGATTAGATTTGTATTAAATAAATAAAATATCGGAGAAGATGAGATTAGTATTAAATAAAATATTATATTATATAATATTAGTTTAAATATTAAATATAATATAATATTTATTTAAATGTTAAATGTAATATAATATTACTTTAAAATTAGATTAGTATTAAATTAAATATTAGTTTAAATATTAGATTAGTATTAAAAATATTAATTAATTGTAATATAATATTGGTTTAAATATTAAATGTCATATAATATTATTGTAATAATTATTTTATTTATTTCCTTCATCGTTATTTTAAATACACAATTCAAACGACATTTTTACTAATCCGAATAGTTCAAAGTTAGTACTATTTTCAAAGCATGATAGGCCTAAATTATATACATATTTGATCTGATTTTTATCATGAAATAACATCACATATCTTGTATTTTGAATATAAAGTGAATAGAATACACCTAGGATCAAATTACTTGGTTTGTTTGATTTTAATCTGCAGAAAATGAAGAAAAACGAAAAAAAATGCCTAGTGCGAACGCACGGTTTGCGATACAACCGCACTAAGTACTTAAATAGATTTATGAATGCGTGCCAATTTTAAAAAGATATAAAGCACTCGAATTAGTGCTATTTTAAACTAGTAACTCAAAAATCACTATTATTACACTAATAACATATACTTGCACAATCCAAACGTAAACAGACGGAGATGGGTCAGCAGTACCGGCTCTTTAAATTAGTTCGCGTAGTGGTTGTTATCTCTTCTTTGGACTTTGGTATCTTTTTTTATTCTTAGTCAACCGGCAGCAATTGTTTTTTTTTTTTTTTAATTTAAAAAAAAAATAGATGAACGATAATACGATAAACACATGACCTCGCCTAGCTATCCGTTATATATGGTCCGAGATTTAAAACAAAATTTGATGTCAAGCACAAATTTTTGGGTTTCAATTATATATTTACAAGGTCTAGGTAACAAACATGAACAAAAAGAAGTCTTTTTTGAAGTACATATATGTCAATTTCTAATTGTTATTCAATTTTTGGGCATGCTATAGCTAAGACGGACCTGACACAAAACAGTGGGGGGCAACCACCTCCCTTGAATTTGGAATTTTAGTGGTGATTTATCGATACCGATTGACTTTATTCCTCTCTGAAAAAAATTTTTGCCCTCCTCTGAATATTTGATTTGTAATTTGAGTTAAATTTAGTATGAAAATCAAAATAAATTTTATGAATTATGATTGGTAATTAGAATTATAAGTTAAAGCATCAGAAATTACAAGTCAGAGCATTAAAAAAATATAAGTCAAACCATTGGTTTTTTTTTATCGAGTACCTAATTAGTTAATAGATTTAAATCCGATTTGATATTTTTTTGCCGCCTCTCCCTGATGAAAATCCTGAATCCGCCCCTGGCTATAGCATCCATATGCCTGGGGCTTTGGATTAGACGGTCTCAAGTTGTTAAGGAATTTGATCAATAACAGACACTGATCATTCTAAATCAAATTATAAAGTAGCCTTGCAGTGGACCAAAAGTGGGTCCAGGTCCTGTGGAGGCAGAAGAAAGGAAGAACTGGTTCTTGGTACCAGTTAAGAGGATGTAGTTCAATATCTGAGCCCGAGCATGCAAAAGCATGGTGTTGGTGCAGTCTGTGTATAGTATAGCTTTCTGGTATAATTGGGTGAGATGTTTAGTAGTACACTGTTACCAGTGCCTCAGTGTTGATGTTGCTGAGGATTTTTACTAGGTACCATTTTTACTAAAAAGAAAAGAGGAAGTTCCTCCAAATCAATAAGCCAAAACTCTTAAATAATTAACATAAAAGGAGCTTTGGTTCCTACCCACTCGTCAATAAAAGAACCATGTCCAATTTGAGCTCCATTCAATAACTAAGTTCGAGCCCATCTCAAATAGCCACCTGTTCTAGGCCCAATATAATTTTAGCCCAATTTCTTTTAAGCCCATACTGTCCTTGGATCAAATTCGGATTAAATTCAATCCAATGTTCAATAAGGGGAGCAGAGGGATTTGATTGATATTGGATCAAATTCAGACCATTCAATTAATGCCAATTTATTTGTGTTTGTTTAGATTTAGAATGTGGTTTACAATTTTAACTTTCCCATACCAATCTTAACACAGATTGAACAACGCAGATCAGACTTTTGAGTTTTGACCATTGGTTTGATTAGAGGTGCTACTTTTACCCGATTATTCGGATCCAATATGAAACTGACCCGGATCCGACTCGGAACCGACCCGAATCTGATTAATTTGGATAAGGTATGGTTTTAAAAATATAACCGGTTAAATTATGAGTATGGTTACAAAATTAATAATTTAATATCTGATCCGGATCCAAACCGGAACCAATACTGTAATTGTAAGGATATGGATTTCATTTACTTATCCAACCCATAACCTAATCTGACTCGATACCTGTATAAATACCCGATAAAACATATATTATAACTATTAATATATAAAAATACAACTTTGCATAAAGCCGTGGTGAGCCCAGTATTTTTTTTAATGTGAGAAAATAGAATGCAGTCACATATTCAAAAAAAATAATTTTGATGCAAAAAATTAATTTTGTATAATTTCGGGATTATTTTAAAAAAACTGCAAGTTTGAGAAGTAGTTCAATTTTAAAATATTTTATAAGGTTTTAAAACTGTCATTAACTGTAAGTTAGAAAAGTACATCAAGTGGTCATGCATCAAGTACAGTTAGTTTGGCAAGTTGTGCAAGTTGCAAGTACACAAAGTGGTCCTGTTAAATGTTAGAAATTTAAAGTGTTTTTTTTATAAGATTTGTTATACAAGTTACAATATTGAATTAGTAATTTTACATGATTAACGCAAGTCAAATGACAATTTTTTTTTTAACAAATTGTAAACAACAAGCTGTACATAATTAGACGCTTTCTAATAAAAGAGTTACTTGAGATATATTGAGATCCCGACAACACTATCTTCAAGCTTATTTTATTCACATTTGGTCGAGAATTTCACACCATGTTCAACAAAGTCATGTCCTTTTTTATACAAAATATATTTTGTTAAATTTAAAACGCATAACCTTTTTGATTTCACAAGTTACTTTTACAAAGATTTGTTCCTTTCATACTTGTATCCTTCACGCACGATACCTTTCATAAAGAATAATTGCTGTTACATGTTAGAGGTTTAGCATAAAACCTTGGCAAATTGTGGTATTTCCTTTTCACATCCCCTCAAATTAAAGTAGTTGCCTCTAACCAGTGTACCTTAAAAGGAATTAATTTTTAACGGAGAACTTGGAAAATTTCACTTTGATTCTAAGCTAGACATTAGACAACACGGTAAGACCCAGAGAATACAAAATTAGAAACAAATTTTTAGATGGTTAAAAAATTTAGATATATTAAAGGTTTAAACGTAAAAGATATAATGTGTGTCTATTGAAATTTGAATTCAAGTTTTCATGATTATAAAGTAAAACTTAAACTGCTAAATTAGAAGTACGTATATTTAATATTTGATGGGAAGGATATATTATATGAAATCTTTCAAAAAAAATCAATATATATAATAAAAAAGGTTAGAACTGTGAAAGTGGTTAAACATCTCTGACATGGCCCACATGAAGTATGCAATTAATGTATATATATTTAACACCACCAAGACTGATTCCAGGATGTGTATATAAAAAGCATCTAGACATAATCCTTCGGCTGATTTATTATGTCGGAGCACGTGTTTTATTTTGTCAGATCATATGTAATTTTCATTGGAATTTCGGTGCATAAAAGGAAGTTTGTGCCTATCGTTTTCATTACTTTATTAAAAGTAACGGCTCGTTAACCGTCACAACTCACAACCGGGAAACTTCACAACCTCATGTGTGCTAAACAAGTACAATTGTAAAGGAAGGCTAAAGGATTGGGATAAGGAAGGAACTAGCCTATTAATTGGATCCTGCAATTTCGAATGTAGGATAGAAAATAGGGAAGTAGAATGTGGACCTACGGGTCATGTAAGAAACAAAAAAAAAGTACAATTGTAAAGGTATAATTAGTGATTTGATCTCAAAATAGAGGTATTAGTTTTTAGCATAAATTGAGGGCCAAAGCCTTTCCCCTCACCTCAAGTGGTTTTTTTTTTTTTTTTGGTATATTTTGAGACGAAGGTAAATTACAGCGATCCTGGGATCTTTAAGTAGGACGGAATTGTACCTTTTTCAATAATTATGTGGGTTATTTTTTGTTTTTTTTCCTTTTGTGGTATCAGAAATATATTTGGTGATTTCTGTACAAAGAGACGGAATAAAAAAAATAAAAAATTAAAACTGAGGGGCTGGATAAACAAATGTTATATAATTTCTTCAAGGACGACAAATAGTATTAAATTTTTGTAAAAAAAAAAAAATTAAGGGGCAAAAACTTCCTCTTTTAAAACAAGAGAAAAGGGTAATAAGAGCCTCCGCATAATTAATTCAGTGAATCCGTATCAATAAGTTAGGTCTGTTGGGGCTACTAATTAATTAAGACTTTCAACCCTCTGCTTTTGTCATAACTCCTTAACCTCTTATGTTAACCTTGTTGTTCAAGTCAGATAATAATAATTTTATATTCTAAAACATTATAAACAATCAAATCAAGGAGAGAAGAATCTTCCACAAACGAAGTCAAAATTCTCATGCCACGATTGTTTTTTCTGTGGCATTTGGATAAGCTTTAAATAAGTGGATTTGCTTTTCACAACTTTTATCAAGAATATATAATAAGTTATTGATTTAATACAAAAATATATATTTGATTAATATAAGAAATCGTAGATTTGAAATTTGAATAAAATATATCTTATAAATAATAAACAATTACATAATTTGAATTATAACTTTTCATATAAAAAAAAGAAGACAGAAAAGCTAGTCAAGGCAGAATCCGTTTTCTGATCATGCGTTTTCACATGATTAAGGACTAGTAGTCGTACCTGTGCACAACAATGAGAGCAAATTATGTAGTAAAAATCATTAAGAATTTTATTTTGGAGAATGCTCAGCTGTTGAATTTTCAGATCGCACATAGATGAATTTTTCAAATTATGTGTTTCAACACTTAAGCATGCACTGGTCGCGTCGCATATGATTCCAACGCCTGTAGACCACGCGCCGCACCCATGGCCTGCGCCTCTGAACAACGCACGGCACTTGCAGACCAAGACTGTGCACCGCGCACCCTTTTTTTCTACTGAAGGCGGGATTCGAACCCAGTTGGATTCTGTTGGTGCCAAAATTATTATCACTACACTAGAGTTCATATGTGTTAGCTTGTAGATAAATATAGTATTTAACTATTTTTCTCTACAAATTTGATTTAAATTATAATTATATAAATATCATATATAAAATAATAAAAATATATATATATCTTAATAGCCGTATCGTATCCTTCATTTTTGAAATTGCCGTATCACCGTATCTGTATCGTATCGTATCAGTATTATTATTGTTTTGAGATTTGTGCAACATGTATTTGAATGGTTGATTTTCAAAAAGGTCACACAAATAATGAAATAATGAAATGCTTAATATTCTTCATTTTATAATATTGTATAATGAAATAATATGTTTCCGTTGCAACGCACGGGTACGATGCTAGTTTTAATCTTACGGAAGATTACCGACCAATAAGGGGTGTCAATGATATTCCCTACCCATATTGTATTTGCTAAAGCAGATATGGGTTTTTTTTTTTTGTTAGCTTATTAGGTTTGAATATGGATAAGGATCTTTTTCAATAGTCAAACGGGTAATTGTATGGATAAATACTATTTCGTAGATGATATCCTATAGGATAATTATATAAAATAAAATTATATGATAATATTTGAGGAATAATTAGTAATGGTAAAATTTATTTGTGTGATATTTCATATGATAATGTTTGAGCAATAATTAGTGATGTACTTTTATTACTTAGTGTATGTTTTTTTTGCTATAAGAAAGTTAATATATTACTTTTATTTGCATATTTTTTTATTTAGTCAAATAATTGAATTTGTCTAAAGAGATATTCGTGTTTTTTAAATTATCTTGTTTTATAGAAAAAAAAATTAGTTGGAATTGATTACATGTTCTTTTTATTAGTAATGTGAATATGTGATTGCATATGTATGAAATTAATGAGTTTTGACGTTCTAATTATTTGTAAAATATAATAAAATTAATTATTATATTAGTATCATTTGTTAATTGTTTGCTACATTATTTTATTATTCGATATTTTTTACAAATAAAGATAGAATAGAAATTATAAAGATAAAATATATATAAAATCAATTATTAGTGAATATGGATATGAAAATATTGCCACCTACCATATCACATCCATTGACACCTCTACCGACCATTTAACATAATAATTGCCATTATGAAATTGAACAGTTATTGCCTTTATTATCCCTCTAATTGCATGTACGCAATAGCAATGATAACATCATCCTTTAATATTTAATTTTTTTTAAGATCATTTAATATCTAATTTGTTCGACACAATTAATAGCAACTATGTTAATTAGTCTGTCTTCACAAAAATTGAGGAATACGGAGTTCTATAGTAAAGATAAGTGGAAAAATGTTACAATCCCACAAATAAATAAAAAGATACATATTAATCTGTTGGCTTGAAAGAGTTCTGCATGAGCAATTGCATTTTCAAATTGGGTTGCTGGTCACACTTTTTTGTTGTATCAAAGACAGTTGGGTGGGAAAAAAAATATATTCGAAACTTTTTGTAAAAAAATTAGATGGATAGTTTGACTCCGACCTCTTCTCGAAAAATATTGAATTCTTTTGAACTAATTCAACTTTGAAAAACAGTGACTCCAATATTTTTACAAATTTTGTATCGTCGGATCAAAATTTAATGTGTCGAATCAGAGCTATAATAGTATAATTAATACATTAGCAGAAGAAGGAAATTCTCAAAACTCAGAAAAATTCCCGCGAGTCCTTTCAGAAAAATAGAGGGAAAAAATGAATTGGTACTGCATCGGAGGTGATAGGAATTGTCACACGAGTTAGTGCCGCAGAAGATAGATACTAATTACAAGGTCCTTTATGATGAAGCCAAGGCATGAAAACTCAGTCAGAGGATAGATACTGTAAACACATGCAGATTCGCATAATTAAAGTAATTCAACATTGATATCTTGCATATCTTGATTAGGTGAAACCTAATTTTGGGTGACCCACTTTTAATCTTGTACCCTTATTTAACTTCACTACTAGATAATTCTTTAATTGAACTCGATATATGTGAAAAATACTAGCTAGTAGGGAGCTAATTTGCTTCTGCGCGCGTACCGTACCTCAAATAAAAGGATTAATAACATTTCAGAAAGATAATTAAGAAAATATATTTACTTTGGTTTCTTTATTTTAAATTTTTAATTGAAACGTATACATTTTATTATATTGCTTTGATTTTTAAGATAAAATGTGTCATATATATGCTTTAACTTCTTTCTTTTTCTTTTCTTTTTTTTTAAAAAAAAAAAGAAAAGAAAAAAACTGGCATATAGGAGACTGAAATGAGCATCAAACACAATATAACAAAACACTGCAAGGTAAACCTAAACCCAAAAGACATCATACAACTAAATCAACCCACAAAATGATCAGCAGAAGAACCAGAAGAGCTAGAGTCCGAATTAGAAAATAATAGGCATGCATCAATAGCAGCACCCTCAGCTCTATCACGCAAGAAGTCAGACAGATCAGATTATTCTAACCCAAGTCCCAGGATCGTCCTCTGAACCCGACTGGAAGCTTACCTTTCCCTGGATATTGGAATCTGACAGGACGATATGCCTATCAGGTCCACAAGAGTTACATTCATAAACAAAATTATATGCTTTAAGTGACATTAGATATAAAGGTTCCTTGAAAATCAACCTTTGATCTAATAACAAAAGATGAATTGAGAAGTTATTATCTAAGTGAAATTAAGGTCATGTTCGAAATATGATTGAGAAGCGCACCCTTGTAAAAAATATTGTATTAACGTTGCTTTATGCAAGTCCAGATGTGCAGAAGCATTTATTCATCTTTGTCAATACAAGCATTCAAACAAACCATTAGTCAACAAATTAGTTATCATGTATATATTTCTATTTTCCCTAAAAAATTCCTTCATTATTTTCATCACAAAATAAATCAACAGCCACCATTGCTTCAAATTATTATGCAATACATCTAATTAATGTACGAGATAATGCAATAAAGGTCTACACCCAAAAATATAAAATAGAACAAAAATATTCAAATAAACATGTATATATGAATAAAGAAAGCTCTATGTTGTATCTGTGAGAATGCCAATTGGCTTTAAAAAAAAAGGACTAGTGAACTACGACGAATTAAATTCACCATGAAGTGCGTCGCCAACAAGATATGGAGACGAGTGCCCGAGCTCGCCATGCTAAGGCTATTTCATGGCCTTCATCTCTCTCAAAAACCTCAAATCCACAATTAGCACCATCCCCTATCATTGTGCATGGGCTTTTAATTTTAAGGAGGAGCTTTGCTTGGCTCAATGACCTAGAACTCATCTTTTTTCCTTCAAATCCAAACCCCTTCATAGTTTCTTTCCATGATTTATCATGCTCAAATGTTTCTTCTATGTGCCCTTGACCAATTTCTAGTTTAATTTTTTTACCAAGATAGTTCTTTTCTATATTAAACCTCTCAATGCTTTCCAAAGGCAAAAGCTCATGCAAAGAATCAAATATTGCCGTGTAGAAGTACAACAACTCCATGAAATTTGGTAGGAAGCTTCTTGTTCTTTGGTTTCTTTCTTTCTCTACCAAAACCACCAAAGATGGATTCATAGAATATACAGAGGCCAGGGTATCCTTTATTTCTTGTAAACTGCTCAAAGTTTGTAAATAAAAAGGTAAATTCACAGCTAGTGTAGAATTAGCCTCAACATCTATACTAGTAAAACTTGAACCTGTCAAGATCCCTTCAAATTTAAAGGATAGGTTAGCACAACCGTTTGCAAAGCTCTCTAGCCTCTCCTTGGTTACCCTGAGCTCCTCGACATTTCTACCATACCCTGTTATAGTTAGAGAGATTGTTCTACTAGCTGTGGTCATATCAGAGAGGGACTGGATAAGAGAAGGCCATTGAAATCCATAGGATGCATCAAAATCGATAACATGAATGCGACCTCCATTGATCACTGCTTCTTCTTTGAATGCTTCAATGATCTCTTGATTTGCAGTAAAATGTGCAAATTGGTAGAATGGAAGAACTCTATAGTACTCCATAAATGCCAAGAATTTGTCTTCTTGGGTAGCACATATTTTGTCCATAGAACCATAAAACCGCGATCTAGGAGAAAAAAGCCTAGTAGCTAAGGCATCAGCGAAATATACAACCACTCGTTGGATTGGATCACTGATAAGAGATGAACTCGTGTAGATCTCCTGCAAGGTATCGATAGCCGAACTCAGATCATGTATATCTACAGCTGTTGCAGCTCCAAAAAGTAAACCAACCAATCTTACATTCTTGCTTTCTTCATGATATCGGGGAATATCGACACGACCTTCCCCGAACACTTTATCTCTTGCTTCCAATAACCTCAAAATTTTACTGTCAACGGAGGAAACATTACCTGCGCTGACGGAATCTTCTCCCTTCTCTTTAGAGGTCCATTTGCTGTCGATGCATAAGCGTAGGGTTAAGAGCTCTTCTTCATCAAGAATTTCACTCATGTCCTCTCTTTTAATTAATTAAACTCTAGCTCAAAACATGTAAATGTTTTTGAGAAATGTTTATACAAGTTGGTGTACGTAGAATGAGAGGTTTGCTAGGTCGGTACTAATAGGAAATGTAGTCAATGTGTGTCTTTCTTGAGAGAGAGAGAGGTTATACTTAACAGTCGCTGCAAAGGATTTCAAAAAGAAAAAGAGAGAGAAGAGATTGGAAAAGAGAAAGAGGAATTGGTCATGGCCTCCTTTTAGGAATGCAAAAGGAATCTTAGGTGAGGGACATTTCCTTTGGATAAATAACCTCTTCTATAATTCTATTCCTTACATTAAATTGTCCTTTCCTAGATGGATTTTGTAACCGGTTCTTCCAAGCAGACATGCATTTTGTTTTCTTGTTGGAATTGTATGCGTCAATCGCCTAACATACAATATTGCTAAACTCTTTTAATTTATAATAAATCATTTTTGCTGACTACGAAAGTTGCTTGACTTGACTTGTACGCTAGTTTAGTATAGAAAAGGAAAAGAGAATATTAATTAGTCCTATAGTACTTTTGAAGTATGTATACCTAATACAAATGTATTAGTGTAGATGCATAAACGCGTTGTTTGGAATCATTTCTAGTATATATATAACTAATTGTAATGCCGGTACAGAAGAGATGATTTTTTATGTTACTTCAAGCAAAGGCAAAGCCCCAATTTTCCGTGTGAATTTTATATTTATTCTTTTTAGATCAAATATCCTTTGCTCTGACAAGAAAGATATCCTTTACTTTTTCCATTTGGAAGACAACTGAGTCTGAGTATACGGAAATACATCATCAAATTCAGAAAGGGTACGTATGCATGTTGATGCTTCATTTTTCTCTGGTTTTATGGGTTTTTTGTGACAGACTAACAAGGACAGAAAAAAAAATTCAGATAAATATAGATGAATTTGGATTATTTTATATATAGGAGCAAGAGAATGGTTCAGACACAAACTCATCAATACATGAGGCAGTCGCAAGTACAGCGCAACAGAGTAGAAAGCACGAGGTAAGTACAGGTATATTAGACGATAGACTACGGCGACAACATATTCACTTGGAACCACCTCATCTGCAATAGCACAGGATAGATATATACTTGACCCCTTCAAAATTCAAATAGTCAAATGGAACTCAAGATTTGAGACTTCATGAACGCAGAAAACGGGCTCAGGTCATTGGATGGGCAGTTTTACTAGCGGCCTAATTATAATATGAGAGTAAGGTTAAAATATTCAATTATTTGTCTCAAATATGGCTCCCATTTTTAACTATGTTTTCAAAAGCTCAAATAGTCCATTCAAGACAGTCAACATGATCTTCAACTAGCTAGGGTTTACTTAAGTTTACTATTGATCTTGAACTAGGATTGATGTACTTAAAGTTTATCAAATTCTTGTGTGAACTCAACTCTTAAAATTTACTGGATTAACTTTAAATAAGGAAGCCAATCCGTTAAAATCTATCTATCTTATGAGTAATGTGTCTACATGCGAAAAATTTTAACTTTCAAACTAATTCAATATATAATCAAGCAATCAAAATTAAAAGATTTATAAATTAATTTTAATGCATTCATTTTTTAAACTTTTTTTTACCACTTGATTCTATACAAAATTAGTTCTAAAATTAAATTTTTTACATGTAAATGCATCACCCATAAGATAAATTTTTTACGAACACCCTAGTTCTACTCTTAAAATATGCTTAAGACCGATTATATTTTCTTTTTACTATTTTTTTTAGATATGTACAAAATCACTATTTTTGAATGGTCCAAAATCTTAAAAAAAAAAAACACTTTGTATCTATATAAAAAGTTGTTAAAAAAATAAAAAATTTGATTTCATTTTATTATGAAGATCATATTAAATTGATCAAATTAACTATTTGAACTTGAAAATGAAATTTAAAATGCGAGACATGATTACGATGCAAAAATAGTGGAACATTTTAACCTTGCTCTATTAGTATACAGTATACACTGTACACTAATCGAGCACTGTGTTAATGTGTTTACTGGAGTACCTCCTAGAGCATCCGGGCCTACATCGTTAACAACTCTCTACAATTGGATACTTTTTTTTTTTTGGAGTAAATATTGGACATCAAGTCAATCAAATATTTAATATCCAGTCATCCACAAAGAATCTTCATTTAGATTTTAAACCTACAACCTCCTGTACATAATCTCCCACACAAAAGACAATACCTTTGGTTTAGTATTTACCACTAAACTAAAGATTGATTCTCTATATTGGATAGTTTCTTAAACTCGTAACTTTTAAAACAAAAACCAAAAATCTTGAGACCTCAGATCAGATTATTTATCTGGCGGTTAAATCAGATTCGGTTCAAGCTATAATCCATTAAAAATTAGCTTTAGCTTATGACAATTACACCCGACTTCAAAAAAAAAAAAAAATAGATTACACCTGACGTGATTCATTTACTCCATCTATTTCACTGTAATGAGTAACCGTATCTATTGAGCAGGTCATGACGATTTACTGACGGTATATTTGGCAAAAACTATTTTTTACATAATAAAGTGAATAGAAACAAACAGCTGCAAATGCAAAGAAACTGCCTATAGCTAATCAACATATTCGATATTTCCCACCTCAACAATTGCCTTTGATGCATTTAGTCCTACACATAAACAAGAGCTCAGAGTCGAGTGATCCAAGAGGTGCTAGTAATATGACAGGAACTAACTTATCACAACAAAAGTGTTATACCTAAATATTTGTTGAAGTAAACTTAGGCCAAGAATGTGTGCAATGTCAGCATTTTGATTTGCGCTTTGAGAGACTAAAATTCAAAATTATACAGATACTGAGGATTCCTGCGCTTTTTCTTCCTCCAAGAGCAAATGCACAATGGACTTAACCACCTGATTGTTGACCAAAGTAGTCACCTGACAACAAAAAAATCTTTCAACCTCAAATATGCAGCACTTTATCTATCTAAAGATTACTTGGCAAGCTGCCTTGGATCCAGCTAGTTCACGGGGGGGGGGGGGGTGGAGCAGGGAGCATTCGGGTTGGGTCGTTTCAGAAATGCATTTGTTTGGGTAGGGATCATTTGGGAACTTGGGTCATTGCAGCTTGTGTTTCGGTCACTTGGTTTCAGGTCATTTTTTATTTGACCTGTTTTAGGACTCAAATCATCCTAGATTCAGATCGAGGGGCTTCAGGTTTCAGGCCAATTGAGTCTGAGACTCAGGTAATTGACCTGGTTAAGTTTATTTTAGAGCAGCAGTTGTGTTTTCGAGGTCAAATCAGTTCATAAGTCAGGTTAAGCAGATCAAGGAATCATGTCGAACCAGTCAAGTTGAGGTCTCGATCTAGTCAAATTCCGGTCAGCTCAAATTTCAGGTCTACTTAGGTCCTGGACTATAGTCGTATTATGGTGCGGGTTGATCATGTTAGGGTCAGATCAAGTTTTGGGTCATTGACCATTCAGAAAAAGAGTAGGGTCAGGTTCAGCTTATCCGATTAACTTATTCATTCCAAAAATATCACAACACACAGCATATGCAGAGTATTAGACCCCCAACTAAAAACATCAAGAGAAATATTTGAATAATAACATACTACCTCTGGCTTTCTTATGAGTTCTTTTAAAACTGCATCAAGGGTTGTCCGGAGTTCTTTAAACAAGACTGCTGTTTGCGCTGGAGCAATTAACCTTAACCAACCATCTATTACCACAGATCCGGACTAGCAAAGGATAAAACAAAAGCAATGAACATATGAGTTTCTCGTTCCTCTCTTTTAGGAACATTAACATGTTGAATAGCCATCAGATCACAAGAGTAAAATTACCTGATGCTGAATAACCATGTGACTACCAAATAATAAAATCGAATATGGAGAGACCACACTTGAATCACGCAAAAATATTTTTGATGTCTCTACCTAGAATAAAATTAAGAAGAATAATCAAAGAAATTGAGATATTTCCTCTAAGGTCCTGTTTGTTTCAGAAATATGATCTGAAAACTAAATAAACACATCATTTGATCCCCTCGAAAGCAAGGAAAAGTTCACATACACCATACAATATGAAAATACCACTTCTGGACTTCCCAAGTTTTATCCTAACATATCTAAGCTACTACTTCCATCCTCAATTATTGGACACACCGATGACGATGGAGGGGTAATTTAGGAACTCTTAAAAAGAATATGTGTGTGTGTGTGTGTGTGTGTGTGTGTTAGATTACGATAGTTTCATGAAGCTTGAAAGGAGACATGATTCCATTATATCTTTTCAGGTAAATTTAAAAGATTGCCACACTTATTGAATAGGAAAAAAATAATAACAATGAGAGAAGATGTACCTTTTCAAGATAGACGAGAAATGGGTATTGAAACGAATTCAAACTATGGTTAATGGAAGAAGGATGTATGTGAACTTCACGTCGTCCATCAAACAAGAAATTAGATCTAGTGCCAGATGTCCCCCTACCACTTAAGGCTCCTTTTTCAATACCTTCTATTGTAGCAGCTACATTTGGATATAGACCTGCACATATAACCGACTATATGCTACTCTGTTATAACTTGAGCCAATTAGATCATTCCTGTTTCATTTCTCTTGTTCATTTGTGGTTCTGTGTAAGGTTGAGTAGACTTTCTATCTTTAACTGAGGGTTTTTTTCTTTTTTCAAGGATGACGACACAATTGTACATATAAACAAGCTTTGCATTATACCAGTCAGGACCAATAGGAGTGCATATAACTTGTGTTCCCCCATAATAAGTAACTTGTTAACCAATTGTTGTGAACAGAATTTCAAAGGGGAGGATCAACATCTTGCAAAGTGAAATTCAGAATAAAAATGAAACAAATCAAAACTGAATTTCTAATTTGGAAGAAATAGCAGTCTTTTAGCAAAGAATGAAATGTAAAATGACAAGTAAAAAAAGCACAATGTAAAAAGGAAATCACCTTGATCACTGATGAGTGTTGAGCGTTGATATTGAATGGAAGAGACAAATTTGTGAACCAGGTATCAAGGTTGCCTTTCTTTTTCCTATCAATACGCTGCATAACCGCCACATAAATAATGGTCAAGCAACATTCTCCGATCAGAAGAATAGTGAGAAGAAGAAAATTAAAATTTGATTTTCTACCAAAATATCTTTTGGCATCTCAATGAGTCCAATATCTGCCAAGAGAGTCCCAAACTGTACACGCATGTCCCTGCAATGCAAAAGACATTAATCAATGTCTCACATTCACTTCAAAATTGTACAAATTACAAGTCTTAAATAAAATAGCAAAAAAAACAAAATGCTCATAACCTGATCATGTACATAACTGAGCTGTTCAAAAAGAAAGATCGACAAAACTGCTGAGCGGCTTTCGGTCCATTCTGCATCAATCATTCAAATTTTGCACTAGTGAAGGTCAGACAAACTCAGAAATCATGCCCAAATGTACCAGTAAGAGTAGAGGCTACCTGCCCTGTATCTTATAATCCAAAAATTTATTACATATATACCTCAATGAGAACCTTGGCCCATTTGTTGTAGGCAAGAACCATTAGAAGGTGATCTGACTGCTTGTGGCCACCAGTAGAAGTGGTCCCATCAAGACCTTCATTTAGTAGCATCGTTTTAGCTTTCTCCACATTTGACTTCTACAAATATTAATTATTGCATTTTATCATATGAAGGTCCATATTTACTTCATCTGTAGTTACCGTTCTAACATTAAGAAATTTAATAAAGAAATACAAAAAAGGGAACTGAATTTTGAGTCAACATAAAACCCATTTTCATGGGGCATATCTTAATTTTTTGTTCAGTTATAAATCATGGAATGAAGAAAAAGAGACTGATTTAAAGATAAATATCCAGAAGTTGAAAAGTTTATGAATTATGTTGCATTAAGTGTAAGAAACTACCTCCTCTTTGGGATAGACAAATGGAAATTTGTAGCTCAAAAATGCTGCTACTGAGAGAATAGGGGAGAGGCAACCAAATATGGCACCATAGAGCATCATCTATACAAGAAAAGTATAATATTGGAAACATTTAAAATTAAACAACAGTTTATTCACTTTATTGTCATAAAAAATATTGACGATAAAACTAATAATAGTAATGACATATATAGAGCATACCTTTCCAATCAGAACATCAACAGGTAGTTTTGACAAATGGTAACCAAGAGGTGAAAGCTTCTCATCCCCTTCGAAGGCTCCCACCTAAAAGTCGAAAAAAAGTTAGCAGTGACCATAACAATAATGACATAGAATTGGATTATTACTGTCCAATTTTAAAATGAAAAATGGAAAAGAGTTCTGTACCTTATATAACAAGTCGATGGCAGAGGTAACAGTTTCTTCTCTAGGGGGCTCTATGGCCTAGCTTGCATAACACAAACATATTTTGCAATACGAAAAAAGAGGTGATCAATAATTCAATATAGAAGTATAGTGTAAAGATATAAAACAAGAGAACATATTGGACAGGTGCAGTTAAGCCAGAGGTTCAGGAGGCCACGCAAATCTGGATGCAATACCTCTTCAGGTGCTGGACCCAGAAGACGTGCTGATGATTGAACGGGTGACTGGTACTGATGATGAGTGATCATCTAGAAGACTTACTTTTTGTCACATCCAAAGTTTGGATTGTGTTCAGTACTATTATCCTAATGCATGGAGTATGTTATCTCCAGAGACAATATTTTGATATGCCTGCATGCATTTTACTTTTAGTAGTTTGTAATTCTGATATTATGCTTAGCTTGTCTGGGATACCATTTGATAAGATGGACTGAACTGATTAACTAGTAGGAGTTGTAAGTTACCTATTTTCAATATATGAAACGGGCTTTCGGCCTTTTTATCAAAATATATATATATATATATAGGGCACGGCTAAATTGCTGCTGGCAGCATTTTAGCCGGAGGTGCTGCCGGGGCTTTTTTTACTTTCTGATGTCCAAACAACAAATCCAAACCGTTAGATGTTTAATCTATATTATAATCTACTTGGAGACCAAATTTTACATTTTTTGGAATTTTTTTACTATTTATTAAGCTGGTTTGAAAACTGCTGATTTCAATGCTGCAGAAATTTACTGAAATCAGCAGTTTTCAAACCAGCTTGATAAATAGTAAAAAAAATTTCAAAAAATGTAAAATTTGGTCTCCAAGTAGATTATAATATAGATTAAACATCTAACAGTTTGGATTTGTTGTTTGGACATCAGAAATTACGATATTGCCCCGGCAGCACCTCCGCTGAAATGCTGCCGGCAGCAATTTAGCCGTGCCCTATATATATATATATATATATATATATATATATATATAAAACAAGAGAAAGAGAGAGCACCTTAAGAAGGAATGATTTTATGTCTCCCAAAGAGAGCGATTTTATGTGTAAACACAACTCAGTTAAGGGCATTCGCAGCATCTCAGGTACCTTTATTTACAAAGAAATTCAAGACCAAGAATAACAATACATATATATAAAACCTGTCAAAAAGAATATTCATATATAAGAAAGAAAATAAATTCTCAAAAGTATAAATATTGAACCTGAAATGGGCGCATAAGAACTTCAAACCGATAACGGGTATAGAGGCAAAAACAGATACCCGGTTTGACCCGACCCGCTCTCCCCCGTCTTTGCTTTGCATTGGCACGGGATATCCAATCCTCAACAATACTTGACATTTTCTGGAAAAAATATATAAATATAAAAAAAAAAAACAATTTCAAAACTATATGGTAGTTAAAGCCGGGGATCACTTTAGTACTTATGGTACCCAGCTGTTTCAATTTTATTTCACATGGATACATGTAGTATAGCTTTGCATGTCATGCTCTCTATATAAAGACTGTCAGTGGTCAGCAATTTTCTAAAATCCAGAAAAAAGAGAGAAGAAAACGACAATTAGAGATACAAACAACAAAAGAAGGGCGAAATACATGCCTTTTGTGGATTGTACCGATTTTCTTTGTGCTTTCCAGTCTCAAGAACATATACTACATCATCTATTGTGATGCTAGTCTCAGCTATATCAGTTGCAACTATTACCTACATGAGAGTTTTACGTTGAAAAACTTACAAACATTAAATATTGAATTATGCTAAAATTGTCAAAGCCATGCTATTGGGTACCATCAGGAGTTACCTTTCGTATGTTTCCAGGTGGAGATTGAAAAACCTTTCTTTGATCAGCTGATGAGAGAAGAGAATGCAAGGGAAGAACCCAATCTGAAGAAGGCCCGCCAAACCGGTACGAGGCGGTCAGTTTATCAACAAGCAAATCAATTTCAGCTACTCCCTATAGAAACATTGTTCAGGTTGAGCATATGAACAGTGAAAAGTACCAACCAAGCACATGGTCTCAAAGCTTAAACAAATAGAGTAGGCAGCTGTTATTTAAACATGTTATGCTCTAAATACTTCTCTATGGCATTCTTGTAGACTCATGCATTCCAAGATTTCTATGACAATAAATTTATAATGAAGGACTAGCCGTACTTAAATTCAGGACCTCTATCTCCCATACTTGTTAACCAATTAGTGTTCCAAAGTTAACACAACAGTATCAACACATAATATTTATATTATCAATATAACCAAACTTGAAGGACAGACTAAAACAAAACAAAAAAACTCGAATTTAAGACTTACAGGAAGAAACACAAGAATGGCACCAGGTGGATAATTTTCATCTATATAGCAGACCAAATCTTCCAAAATATCAAAATCGATAACATCTTCATTTAAACGTTTCTGCATATGGAGAAGTCAAATAAGGTAGTGTATATGGAGAGAGCAGTTGCGCATTTTTAACAAGAAATGGCTGCAAATTTCATTGTTTTATTTTGTGGAAAAAAACACAAGAATTGGCCTTGATCAGTTGGAGATGAATAGTGCAAGGGCATTGTGCACTAAAATAACATCTGGTATTTGAAGGCCTAGCATCTATTTAATCACTAACAAAACGTATTAGTTGTATGCTAGAGCCAATCTTTCCATAGCCCAAAAATCACACCTTTAAGAAGGGAGTATTTACATTCAAGAAATACATACAAAAACAAAATAAGTAAAATTAGGACACTAATTTGGACTTCAAATGGAAACTTTGAGCTTTGGGGTCACTAAGGATTTATATTAGATCCAACAATAATTAAAAAAAGGATAAAGTTGAAGGAAAGAGAAAGAAAAGACAAACTTTACCCCTTTCCAAAAAAATAAGAGCACTCTGATAAATTATTAGGTACTTAACTAAGTTTTCGCATGTTCTTTCACTGTATGACTTGTATGAACCGGCATTATAATTGGGGTTGATATAATCATCAGAGAGTATGGAGTCATCACCCCAAGAAGATAGCACCAGATTCTTCTTTCCTCTTCGATTATTTACCGAATTACTTCCTTTTTGTCCCTAAATCACAAAAAGAACAAAAAAGATTAATCATATGCAAATTGCTTAATGAAGGAAAATGAGTCAGAAATAAACCTTCTCTCTGTTATATAACATGAATTCTCCAGAGGCAGGAGAATCAGATGGTAAAGAATAATTAATTTTCTCATAGACATCCTCTAAGAAAACTGTCGAAACAGGATGAGTTCTCCCTTCTGCAGTAATCACAGGGCAATCACCAAAGTATCTTGAAAATAGACTTGCGTCCACAGTTGCCGACCTAGAATTTAGATATAGAATGCATGTAAGAATAAATCAAAATGAGGTAGTTCTTCAATTCAATAAAAAAGAAGAGCACTTACATGAGAATAACCTTCAGCTTGGAACATCCACTAGAAGCTTGCTTTTCAATTAGGCTCTTTAATACAATCAGAAGGAAATCACCCTGGAAGAACAAAGAGTTGGATAAACACTAATACAACTAAAATGTTAAGCTTAGAAAGAAAAGGCAAGATATTACCAAAAGAGAGCGTTCATGTACTTCATCAACCACAACATGGGTGATACCTTCAAAGTTTTTATTTGTCTACATAATAGCAAATTAAAATCAGAAAAAACGAGTAGAAACGTGTGCACTTTAATCATATTAGAGACAAGAAAGGCTCACTGAAAGTTTCCTAAGGAGTATTCCAGTTGTACAAAAAAGGAGTTTTGTCCGTTCATTCCTATATCATTACGAAAGAAATAGTCATCAACAAAATCAAAAGTTTAAATCAGTTTGAGGCTACATGTTAATGTTAGTAGCATGATAAAACCAGCAAAATGAACTTTTTAGTAACAAGTACAAGGAAGAAAAGTTGACACCTGGCACTGTCAAGTCGAACTTGGTAGCCAACCGATGAACTGTCAGAACCAGGTGAGAGTTCACATCTCTCATCTGACACCCTTTCTGCCACTGAAATTGCCTGACAAAATGATAGGATGAGATGAAAACTTGAAAGTGGTTCACAAATAGGAGACAGTGGCCTGATATATAGCAATAATGGCATGGTGGTAAATTTATAGTTTGATCCTTTTTTTCCAATAATAACCCTACATAAATCAAATAATAGCATCCTTATCTGACTTCTTTAGTAGCTTTAACAAAATTAGTACATCAAATGTCTGTAGATGGAAAGAAATTATGAGAATTAATAAGAAGATTATTGTTCCGATTTGAATCTGTTTCTTTCGTCCCTCTCATATGAATATCAAACAAGAAAATCATACGAGCCATACTAGCTTCCTAAAGCATTTTCAGCCAATCTTAAACAAAGTTAACAACTAGCAAAAGTGAACTTATTTATTGGTATATACTTTATAAAAGAAACCTCTGTTTCAATTGTGCTACCATACCGCAATTCGACGGGGTTGTGTGCAAACAATGTTACAGCATCCGCCAAGACCAGATTCAATCATGTCATCCAATATAAATTGAGGCACCTGAAAATAAAAAACAGTCATTAGAAGACAGCAATTGGAAGAAACATAACATCTGATAGAAACTTTTGACATGATACAGAGATTACCTGTGTTGTTTTCCCACACCCAGTTTCTCCACAAACAACAATCACATCATTCTCTCCAAGTAAGTTTAAAAATTGGTCCTTTAACTTAGCTATAGGGAGAGCTGCTCTGGCCTCCATCATTTTCTGAAACAAGACAAGGATCATTTGTGACACCACAAGATTGACATTGTTTCATTTCTTTTAAAACACTTGTGTATTTGTACAATTCCTGGTTAACAGCTTGAGACTTACCATTAGTTTCTTTTCTTGTCTAAGTTAGGTCTTCTTCAACAAAATTTTTATCACCTATAGTGCATGATGGTGTCTATGTGAGTAGGCAACTGTTTATATTTGTAAAAGAGGATAGTAAATTTTACCATAAACTTGGGCAGATTCTTCTTATTGTCCATCTCTTCTTTCAAAAGTAAGCTTTCAGATTGTTGCCGAGCAGTTAGTCCTAGGAATTTAATCATACATGAAAAATGACACCAACACATTTAGTTTAGATTTTTACACATTTAGTTTAGATTTTTACATGGTGGGCCTCCAACCCAATTTCTGAAGAAGGTAAAGCAGAAATCCAAAAATAAAAGATAACTAAAATAGAGAGCACCTGAACTTTCTGTCATGCTCTTATGCTTTTCAGGAGATGTGTTTTCTAACACATTCGTATTTTCAACCTTTTGTGCACTAACAGAAGTAAGCGCATCTGATTTGACTTTATTCAATAACGTATCAACGAATCCATCCCTTCGGTTCTTATCTCTCTCTAAGATTTTTGGTGAGAGTGCACCTGTATATATTTCAAATATGAAGGATAATGAAATAATTATGAAACATTTACAAGTACAACCAAATGAAGTGAGAGGTAGCAGATTACCATTTTGCCATTTTGAAACAAGAGATGAGTATGGTTCTGCAAGTATTTGGTGAAGAGGAAGGTCGGCAAAAAGTTGATAAAGGGCGAAAGATGCAACTTTACTTTGTGCTTCCTGCAAAAAATATTGTACTTATCGTTACATTGTTTGAATTGATTTTGAAGATATGTTTGTATTTGAGAGAGAGAGAGAGAGAGAGAGACCTCAACAGACTTAGATGGCTCCTCTTCATCAGATATCTGAAAAGTGGTCAAACCACCAGCCTTGCGGCTTTTACCTCTGCCAGTAGTGGTCCGCATTACATTGACAGAATATATGCAGTTGCTATCCTTGTCAGAAACTTTGCTATACTTCGGTGCCTCCCACCCCAGCCTCTGACAGAATTTCTGAAGAATTGCCTTGGGCAGTTTACCAGGTTCACCCTGCAATCACAAAATAGTAATTAAAGACTACAGTGCTAAATAACTATAAATATTATTAGAAGGAAGAGGTACAAGAAAATTACCTTCTTCCAAATGTCATCAATATTTCCTAACATGTGACCATAACCATCATCTGACACTTTTTCTGTTTTCTCTTGCTTCCATGCATCAGGGTTATCTGTGGAAGAGTCTTCAAAAAATAAGTCATTAAGCTCTACTTCCTCTTCCACAGGCTCACAAGAATCTTTCTTTCTCTCCAGTGTACTACCATCCTCATCCTCTCCATTTCGAAATACTGTAACATCAACACTTGTGTTTACTGTTTCTTCTACCGGCTCAAAAAACAGGATTTCATCACTGAGACCTGGAGATTCAGATATAAAAAGTATTTCTTAATATCTAAGGATTTAGTACAGCAAGTAATACATATGTACTTGATACATACATGATATGTTATGCTTGTTAAAAAAGGTTCATACCTAAAGAAGACAACTCTTGCTTGAGTTCAGCAATAATTTTACCAAAGTGACTTTGGCTTTTCTTATCCTTTTTTTGCTTTGCTTCAAGGGCACCAATTCTGGCAAGTCGGTATTCTTCGATTATCGAATCAGCATCACGAGGTGGCCTTTTACGAGAATCAAGCTCCTATTATGGACAGGAATAACAGTGCATAAGACAATGTACCAAGTACTATGTCATGTACAGAACACTAGCTAAGGATCGTGATCTTGTATTTTATTCAAGGTTTATCAACTGTGCTTAAATGAGACTGTAGGCACAACATAAAGATAATAAAACCAACGTAAAAGCCTGACAAAATCATGAAGCTACCAGATAACATTCCTGACCAAAACAGTAAAGCTTGGTACCTGTATGAATCAATTGGTACCAAGACTAAGCAACTTGTGAGGCAAACCCTGGTTAGTTTCTTTTTAGATTGTTTGTACTTTAAGCTCAGTAGTGTGCTTAAATAAGGTGGGAATATCTCTAACCCTAGTACGTACACTAATATACCAAGCCATTAAAGAACAGATTCTGGTACAAATCAAAACAAATAAAAATAAAAAAGGAGAAAGACAAGGACGGAAATAAACCAAAGAAAAAAGTTAATACCTCGTCCTCTTCTTCTTCTTCTTCTCTTTCCATGTACTGACGAATCCAAGCTGCCTGTGCAGATCTATCTTCATCCAAAGAGACCTCTGGATTCTTCCCTTTAGTTCTAACTGACAATCCTTCAATTTGCTCTTTCACCACTTCAATCTGACGTGTCTCTGGCGCCCAATCTTCACGAGCTGAAGAGAGCACCTTAACCGAGACATCTGTCCCTTCTGATCAATCACATTTCAAATACCAGAACCATATTAGCTGAATAACAATAATAAAACTAATCTGTCGGTGAATGTGTATTAGAGAGAGAGAGAGGATGAGTACCTTCATGATATAATGAGGTGGCACCGGTAGAAAATTTGAGAGGGAGTTCACTTCCTTGCAGGTTGAAGCATAGCCAATCTAGAGCTTCCTCAAATGTTGCGGTCTCCTATTTGTTTAATTCAAAAAACAAAAAATGAAGGGAAATACACACTTTAAATGTTGGTAAAAAAGGAAAAGCGTCAGAGATGAAGTGTAAGTAGGATTACACCGAGGGAAGAGAGAGACTTCTCGATCTGATCAGAGGTGAAACCCTCAATCGACAGCTTGTCGTACACATTTGTAAGGCGCTTCACCTTCTGAGCTCTCGTCTCGCCACTAGCACCATCACCACTACTTCCTCCGACTCCGAATGTTAAGCTGGAGGAGGAAGGTTGCGCCGCCGCATCAGGCGGAGGCTGAGACGGAGCGGGGCGGTCGGTGTTGAGAAGTAAGCGGCGGAGGCGACGCTCGTTCTCTGCTGAAATCTGGAGCTTGGGTGCAGGTTTCGAGTCGGACGAACCAGCTTTTGGTTTTGGTTTTGATTTTGTTTTGGGGTTTTGCTGCTGGGTTTTCTTTTTGGGCGCCATTGTTTCTTTGCTGGTGCTGCGTCGCGCGAAAAAAACAGAAGAGAAGAAGTGGAAAGTGAAACAACGAAGGTCGGACTTTCTGAATTCTGATTCGCTAAAGTAGCTCAAAATTTGTATTTGGATCTGAACCGTTCGATCAGATTCTGCATTAAGACACCATGAATTTTTATTTTTACCTCGGACCGGATTGACCAGATTCTGATCGGACGGTCCAGATCCAAAATTAAATTTTGGCTTACTTTAGATGTCCCTGCGGATATCGCACAGATACAGAGACAAATATAATATGAGTGAGTCTACGGTAATATATTACGATTTGGCACTGTGCTACGACGACTCTGTATTTGAGTTTTTAAATTCTAATAGTTGATCCAAATTGTTTATCTTGTTCTCTATATTAATATGTATTTGGAGACCAAATTTATATATATATTTTTAAAAATTTTACTATTTTTTTAGATATTTAAAAAATCACTTGATCTGAAAATTCTAGACCATCCAAAAACAGTGATTTTCAATAAATCTCAAAAAATAGTAAAAAAAATTTCAAAAAATATAAAATTTGATCAAAAAAAAAATTATTAATATGGAGAATAAGATGAACGATTCGGATCGACTGTTGGAATTTAAAAACTCGAATATAGAACCGTAGCATAGTACTAAATCATAATATGCATAGTACCATAGACTCACTCAATATAATATTGTCCTTACTATAAATGTCTAACATGATCCAATATACGTGTCACATTATTATCGATTAAATTTCTCACGAGACACAAATATATGTCAGCATCTGTCTAATTAATCACAGCCGATTTAGAAATATCTTGCTGATACATTGGAGATTATGCCAAACTACGTTCAAAGAGAGCCCTCTCAAGTCTCAAATACTTGTCGAGTTCAAAAGAGAATCGTAATAATGTACATTTCTCTCAGTGTGCTCTATCCATTGACACCCACTTTGGTGGGTATTGTTACTCGTTACCTCGTTCAGCCGACGCAATCGGTAGCGTCACCTCTTGTTTCGACATCTTTTCTCATCTCCGTCTTGTTGTCTCTCCTTTAGAATCATGCCTCTGACTTAAGGAAATTTTTCTTATAAAATTTCACTCAGAGTCGTACCTTGAAGAGAAGAATTTGCTGTAGGTAGGTAGTACATTATAATGAGTTGGAGCTATGCGCACAGATGTTGGTTTCTATTTGGTTTTTTTTTTTTTTCAGTGGAGAAAGCTCCCTGCAATTTCACCTCTAGATCCTAGACTCACTATGAAATGGATATATGTGATATGGATATATACATATATATACATATGGATCCTAGACTCGCTATGATATGGATATATATACATATAACATACATTTTATTTGAAGTCAAAGTTTTGAGTACAATTGCATCAATTTGCCTTAAAGAATTTAAATACTGTACATACTGTGATATTTTTGTCTAATTTTAAATTTATTGATCTATTGTAGTCAGACTAATTATTAATTTACACAAGTTGGACTAATAGTGATCACTAAATTTAGTGTTGGAATTTTAAAATAGGGACTAATTATCGTTTAGTGATCTAATTTTCACAATTTACATAAGTTCAATTATTGTGAAATAGGGACTTATTATCGTGCCTCAGACTAATTGGTTGTTTCAATTAAGAATTTCACTCTGACTCAAGATATATTATGTTGTTTGTTATCTTGTTTTTCACCAATACTATGCTTATGTGCATAATCAGAGTTATAAGTCTTTAAATCTATAAAATCACACTAATTACATGATTAAAAGAGAGCATATAAATTTAGTTAAATTTCAATTCCATTACAATATTTTTTTTTTCAGAGACTCTTAACTATAACATAGTTTCATTTCTTTTTACAATACTACTAGTTTAATCTTTTTATTTGGATTGTTTCCTTTGTAAGTACCAATACAGTAAATAGTTTATGTCCATCCCTTTTATACAATTTACAACTTTCTAAATTTACTGATATGTTGTAGTGAAATTTATTGACATGTTATTGATGACTTATTCTAATTTGTTTTCTTAGGTAATATGGATAATTTTAAATTTGAGGAGCTTATGAATGTTTTGAACGATGATGATGAATCATAGATTTTTTTTTAAATAATATACTTCCTAGTACCACATTTGGTTCATCATCATCTTCCACGCAAAAGATCTAGATAAGAAGTCAATGTTAGGTGTTGAATATATAAACAACATACTTAATGCGAGGTCAGAAGTATCTGATGACTATTTACGAATGAACAAAATCAAGTTTCTTGTTCTTTGTGATGCAATATTAGTAAAAGGTATCGTCAATATTGATGAGGTGATAATAGAAGAACAAGTTGGTATGTTCTTGCACATAATTGGCCATGTCTCAAATATGAGAGGTGTTAGTTATCATTTTTAACATTCTTTGGACACTGTCTATCGAACATTCAATGATGTCTTGTGGAGCATCATTGAGATTAGGAGCAATTACATCAAGTTATCCGAAGCCAATGCACCAAGACATGCTTGTGTCGGGGAACACACAAGCTTCTCTCCATTTAAGGTATTGTCATTTGAATAATTTATAAGATTAAAATATGGACATATTGAAATATTGGATAAATATTTGTCATTATTAATTTAGGGGGCTTTGAGCGCTATTGATAGTACTCACATCCCCGCTTTTGTAAAGAAAAAAAAAAAAGCAACGAAGACACATTAACAAAAAGGATTTTGTTTCTCAAAATGTCATGGCTGCAATTGACTTTGACATATATTTTGTTTACGTGTCAGTCGGATGGGAGGGTTCGGCTACAGATATGAAGGTCTTGCGTTCAGCATTAAATGATGGTGGATTCATCGTTCCTTCCAGTATATATTACCTTGCTAACTCAGGTTATGCAAACACGGGTAGTTTTCTTTGCCCATATCATGGCCACATTTATCATTTGGCACAATTTCAACAGCTGTCTACATCAAATCGGTACCAAATAGCAGAGAATTTGTTCAACCACCGTCATGTCCAACTTCGTAATGTTGTTGAGAGGGCCTTTGGAGTATTGAAAATGAGATTCAAGATTCTTAGAATCATGCGACCTTACAAATACAGAAAGCAAGGTCTAATTGTGTTTGCATGTTGTACTTTACATAATTTCATCGAGCGTCAAAATGAGATTGAAACTGAAAAATGATATTTTCTTGGAGGAGCAGACAATGATAAAGATGTTGAGCAATCTGGAATTACCACCGATCTCAATGAAACACAGCTTGGAGATTTACTCCGAACGGGTATTAGAAATAGTTTGTGGAAAAATATGCCAAACCGTACAAGAAATAAAAAAAAAGATATGGGAATTAGATATTGCAGCTATTTCTTTTTAATTACCCATATATGCTGGAAAGGAATTCAACCTCCAATCCATTTTGATGATTATTTTCAGAAATTATTACTTCAAATTTAGATCTCATATCTTTGGAGCAGCATTTTGTATTATGTTTATCAGATTCTATTTATATTTGTAATCTAAAACTCTTATATTTCTAATTTATAATTTATAGTTTTGTAATATGCAAACTAATTTCTTTATCTTGTTTAGTGGGTGCATTTATTATTTTATATTATTACTTTTATTTATATTTTAATTATATTTGTAATAATAATTCTGGTCAAATTTAAAGTTTACTTTAATAAAATTTATTTAATTATATTTAATTAAAATTATAACACATTTTGATCATCAATTATATTATATGACCAAAACAATCTAAGGGGTAATTTGGTCTTTCATTCATTATATGTATATTTTATTCAAAGTACATGCTACAATATTAATCATTTACATTTGCCGAACACGAACTCCTTAGTGCTCTTAATCTTTCACTCCTTAATTCATGTTGCTGAACGGAGCGTTGAAGTTAAATTCTATGAGAAGGATGAAGCATTTCATTTGATGGTCAAGTGCTTGCAAGAAGCTATAGCAAAATTACCCAATTGTCGCATCATCACGACCTCTGCACGACCTTTACACTAACTAAATTTTTTGGTATATGTTATGTTGTTCATTATCACTCTGGTTCTGCTGGCAGGGTATAATTGAAATTTTTCTTCTCGTCGTTTGCTGCCTTAGTTATTTTAGTTTTAATTAATTGCTTACTATTATGTCTATTATGGATTTGTAGCTGTTATGTTGGGTAGTGGAACTACTGCTGATGAATTTTCATGTCGAGCTAATAACATGTTTTACTTTCTTTCTGTATGTATGCATTGGTTATTGATATTTTGGTACACATGACGTTGGCATGATATTTTTGTTTTAGAATTACCTACAACGTAAGACAGTTCTAACCCGTATTTTTCATGCTCTTTCCTCGTCTCACATTATTTTGCTGCTGCTTTTTTGTTGCTGTTGTCTTTGTGCGGGATTGGGTCTTCTCGTATTGTTTTGGATCCATTTTCTTGGGCTGCCTAGCTACCAGGTCTCCATACCATCTATTTAGGTTTTATTATTTTTTTTCTCTTTTGCTACATGATTATTATTTTCATTTTTCTACTTATTTGTAAAATTAAGACGAATGAATAGGAAGTGAAAACCTACAATGCATTTATCAAGAAATTGATTAATAATCTACAAGAATGTGTACATGATTACTAATGGTCTCATGAAAAATATTTTTTTATCATGCAGTTCTCACGCTGAATTTGATCTTATTTTATGATCGATTATGGGCAGCCAAAACTTCGGAAATGAGAAACAAATGTTGCATAACATAAATAAAAGTTAGATGTTTTTGTTCTTTTCTTTTTGAAGCTGAGGACTAAGTTTATAACTTTCCAAATGAAGTTAAAAATTGTACATGATGTAAAGGTTACAATTCTAGTCAAATTTGCTTTCAAAAAATTGTTAGCATTGCTCCTCTGGTCTTAAAAATTTACTGTACCTCTGCCCTTAATCATTTTTTTTTTTGAGAAACAATAAGGGTCATGCCCTCATTTATATTAACCATAAACGGTTACATGGGTGCCAAGTTTCTGGGGAGGAAACCTGTGGGTGGGGGGGGGGGGGGGGGGGGGTTGGTGGGGAGGTGGAGGATAGCGAAAAAGAAAGAAGGAAATAGATGCGAAAAAAGCTACATAAAAGAAAAAGAAACAAAAAAGTAAATGTAAATGTAAATATAACTGTAACCGTAATTCTAAATTTTCTATCCATTGTCTTTGAATCTTCTACCATAGTCACCTTTGAGCTGTGAAAATCTCCACTGCTGGCTTGCATCTTCTATCAATTCTTCCACTGTTTTGAGTTTGTCGTTGAATATTCTATTACATCTTTCACGCCAAATTATAAAATTTGAGATCAGAATTACTTCTCTTGTTCTCTTCTGTATTGTTGTGTCTGCCATTGCTTGGATGAAATTCATCTCCCTGCCTCTTTGATTTAACTCCATGTGTTGCAGTGCTCCATTGGTAATTGCCAATCCTGTTTGACAGTCATTGAACATGTGACTTGGAGTTTCTTCATTGTTTCGACACATATTGCACATCCCAACTAGCACAAAACCTCTCGCTTGTAAGTTATTGATTGTTAAGATTTTGTTATGGTATAGTAACCATGCGAAAACCTTGAATCTTGGTGGTACTTGTAGCTTCCATATTGGACCCGATTTTGGTCTTGTTCTTGGGGCATCACTTAATCTCAACTATGCTGACTTGACCGAAAAAGTGTTGTTGCTGGTTATCTTCCAGTTTGCCTCATCCATTATTTCTTGTGTTAAGTTGATTTGTTGCTGTAGTAGTCGTCTCATGGTCTCTAATTTTGAGAGGTCATCTCTTCCTTGCTGTGAGTTGATCGGGTTGAACAAGCAGGTAAGGTCACCTGTTATGAGTAGCTGCTGTAGTGTGCAATCTTGGTTGAGAGCGAAGGTGAAGAGAGTTGGCAGTGTATGAAGAATAATCCCTTGTCCCCAGTCTTGCTTCCATAACTTTATTGATGAACCCTGTACTAGTATTCTCAATATGGCATTGTCACAGAATGCTTGTGCTTCTTTGAGGTGTCTCACACAAAAATTCGAATCATACATGGCCATTGGCCCTTGTGGGCTGTGGATGGCTGAGATGATCGACTTTCATAGTTTTTCTTGAGGTTTATGCCACTGCCAGATCCATTTTGCTAGAAGTGTTGTGTTGAAGAATCTTAGGTTAATAATCCCTAATCCACCTAGTTGCTTAGGTACGCACACCATTTCCCAATTTGCTAGATGAATCTTTTTTTGGTCTTGCTTTGCCCCATGCCATAGAAAGTTTTGTCTAATTCGATCAATTTCTTTTATGACCCATTACGGTAGTCGAAATACCGACATGAAATATACCGGTATGGCTGATAGCACCGCATTGATCAACACAATTCTTCCTGCCATAGAAAGAAACTTTGCTTCCCAACCCGATAACCTTTGCTCAATTTTCTAAATTAAGGTTTTGTATGTCACCCTCGGCACTGTTGCCTCTATGAGTGGCAATCCTAAGTATTTAAGTGGTCAATTACCTTGTTTGCACCCTAGTCTTGATACTAGTGTGCTGAGGAGGGTATCTTGCACATTCACACCTGCTAATTCAGATTTATCCATGTTTACTTTTAAACCCGTCAGGGCTTGAAAAGTTGTTAAAACCATTTTTAACACTTGGATCTGTTGCAATTCAGGTTTGACGAAGAAAAGCGCATCATCTGTATAGAGCAAGCATGGTTCCATTGAGTCGATTAGCATTCTGAGAGCTCCCGTGTGACTCAGTTTTTGCATCCACCTTGGTAAGAAATCTATAGCGATTATGAAGAGGAGAGGGGAGAGCGGGTCCCCTTGTCGTACCCCTCTCTTGAGTTTGATTTTTCTGCCAATGAGACCATTTAGAATGATTTGTGATGACCCCTGTAGAGCTAGGTTTTCAATCCAAATTAGCCATAGAGTTGGAAAACCCAAGGCTTTCATTGCCTTAAGCAAGAAGTTCCAATTGATCGTGTCGAATGCCTTATGGATGTCGGCTTTGAATATTGCAAATGGGAGTTTGGATTTTCTTGCAAATTGTAACATTTCTCTCGCGTATATGAAACCTTCTGAGATTTGTCTACCTTTCACGAATCTCGTCTGTGAGCAATGTATCAGTCCATTTATTTGTCCCTGAAGTCGGTTTGCCAAGATTTTGGAGAATATCTTTTGACACCCATGGACCAAGCTTATCGGTCTAAAGTCTGTTGGTTTGGTTGGGTTGTGTTTTTTTGGTAGTAGTACAATGTAGGAGGAGTTGAGAAATTCCAATTTTAGAGAGGTATTGGTGACTGTTGTGTATACTGCTAATAGGTCTGGGATGATGAAGGAAGCAAAAGTTTTGTAAAATTCGCTTGTCAGCCCCTCTGGACCTGGGGACTTGTTATTAGGCAAATCCTGAATTACCTTCTCAATTTCCTCTTTTGAGATTGGGACTGCTAGATGTTCCAAATCTTGCTGCATCAGGTACAAAGTGTGTCAGTCTATGTCCCCGTGACCTTCCTCTTCTTTCCCCATCAGCTTTATGTAAAATTCATGAAAAATATTTGCTTTGCTTTGTTGATCTTTGTACAATCTTCCATTGTGCTCTACAGCCCCCACTACATTTTGCCTCTGTGAAGCCGTGGCATATGCATGGAAATATGCTGTGTTGTTGTCTCCCTCAATTTGCCACTTCGTTTTGGCTCTCTGTCTCCATAGTTCCTCTTCATACACTGCTAGGTTAGTGTATCTCCTTTTTATTAGTGCTTTGGTTCTTTTTTCTGATTGTGTTGTTGACCGCCTCTCTTCTACTTTGTCAACCCAACCAATGAAATCTCTGCACACTCCAATCTGCCTTTTGATGTTTCCTATTCGATCTTTTGTCCATTTTATTATTTCGGATTGTAACTTCCCCAACTTCTCATGCATTTGCTGTGTTTCGACTGCTGGTAGGATTCCCCATAAGTTATTCATAAAATTTATGAACTCTTCTGACTTGAGCCATAGATTTTCGAATTTGAATAGCTTTGTTCTCTTGAAATCCGTAGTGGTCGTGTACTTGACAGGACTGTGATCCGAATTAGTGTTGGGTAGAACCATTTGTTTTGAATTTGAGAAGAGAGCACTCCATTCAGTTGAAAGAAGAAACCTGTCCAGCTTGGCCATGGCTGGTGCATATCTTGCGTTTGACCAAGTAAATCTTCTTCCCATCATTCTCAAATCAATCAGTCCCAGATCTGAAATCAGACTCGCAAAGGCCCGCAACCATCTCCAATTAGCTGAGTTTGAGTTTTTTTCGTTGGTTTGTAGGGTTGTGTTAAAATCTCCACAAATTAACCATGGTGTACCATCACTTGGATATTCTGACTGTAGTTCTTGAAAGAACTGGGTTCTTGTTTCAGCTCTGGATGGCCCATAAACCGTGGTTATCTTTATGGTCACATCCATATAGGTGTCCCTTAGCTGCACTGATAAGCAAAAATCCTTTGTATCTGATGAGATGAGTGTGTATCTTTTCCCTTGCCAAGCTATGAAAATGCCCCCCCTCGAACCTTGTGAATTCTTCACTTGATACCCATCTAATCTACGCCCGCATATTTCCCTTTTGATAGTGTCATCCATACTTCACAATTTTGTTTCTTGTAAGCAGATAATGCTTGGTTTTTCGATAAAAAAAGTTTGTCGAATTGCTAATCTTTTATCCCTCTCATTAAGACCACGCACATTCCATGTTATGATATTTAGTTTGGTTTTGTAATTCATTGAAAATTTAGAAAGACACCAAGATTAACACAAATATTCATAATATGGAATGAGGTCTTACTACACAGATTGCTTACATCTTTAGCCTTCTCTGGCTTCCTACTTAAAAATACATAAACATACCGACAAACCCCAAAGCAGTAGGTACTACTGCTGACTTTCCATCTTCCTCCTGGAATTCTGCTACCGTTCCCTTTCATTCTCTTGCTGAGAAGATCCCCCCTTCTATCTAAACAAAACTTAAATTGACTAAGACTTTCTAACATTAATAACCAAAATTGCCTCATCCCCCTATCCCAGTCTCTAATTAACTTACTCCATTGCTATAGCCGTCATGGTTGTCTTCTCTAATTCATTGGTCATCCCAATTCCTGCTTGGAGAATAACTGCTTCGGCCTGACTATCTGTTAGCGAAGCAAAGGACTTCATGTAGTCTAGCTTGATCGGAGAAGGGTTGCATTTCTTTGTCTGCCTCTTCTTGTGAAAGGAGACCGTGTAGGGCTTTGAAATCAAGCGAGCTCTTTCTTCTGGACAAATATAGACGCCATTGTTTTTAGCAGATAAGCGTGCACTGTGTCGGATCGGGCCTTTTGTATAGCGGGGCGGACCCGCGAAGCCAGGGGGGCTGCCAGTGGATGCACTACTTGGAGATTTTTCTTGTGGCATAGGAGATTTTGGGCCATCTACTGAGGCTAGGCCTTTCTCTATTACTGGGCCGTGCAAGGAGATTGTTGCAAAATTCAGATTTAACTCTTGTGTTTCCTCTGTTGCTGGGCCTAGGATTCCTTTTATGTGGGTTGTGGCTGGAAATAGACAAGGAGAATTCGACATGGGGAGCTGCACTGTATTGGAGTTCTCTTTACCTGTTAATACAACTGGCACATTCAATGCCCGTCTTTTCCAGAGTAAGTCTACAGGTGACTTTTGGTGCCAGTCAGAGGTGAATATCCCTAATGTCTCTTTGAATATTTTGCACACTGCTCCACGATGCTAGAGATAATAGCCATCCTGAATTGCTTTCCCAAACTGCTTGTCACCATTAATTTCCCGTACACACCCACTTTGGCATGCGCTATCTGAAAGCTTGTAACAATAAAAATTGCCTCTCCAGTTGCAATTTTCTGTACTATAGCTTGCTCCTCCTCTCCATTTGCTTTTGCAGTTTTGGTCTCAATTTGAACTATTGCTTGCTCCTCTCCAGTTGTTTTTGCATCTTTGTTCTCAATTTGTACGGTCATCTCCTTCTCTTCACCTCCATGGCCATTTCTTCTACGATGAGTACCACTAGGACCCGTATAGTCTCTTGTTGCTGCTGGGTGGGTCCTGTGATAAGGTGCTGCGTTTTGTCTCGCTGTCCTTGTCTCCCGATGTGAGAGCTTTGCGTGGATCTGTCTTCTCTGTTGTGATCACGTCTTGCGATGGGGATTTCTGGCTCTGTTGTGTAAAACCAGCCATCCAGTTCGACTTCTATTGGTGCATAGTGGGCTCTAGCTCTTGCCGTGAGGTATCGATGGACCTTTTTGAGATTGTAGCAGTCTACCATTGCGTGGACGTATTCATAGTTCTCATTGTCTGATACCAGTGCCATTTTCTGGAGCTCTCCGAAACCAGAAACAATGTCGGCAACATCATGATTATTCCAGTTTTGGTAAGGTACTCCCAGTAGTTTTACCCGTGCCAGATTGGAAGATGGGTCAAAGATCATACCTGCTTCCTTGGTCCATTCTGTCATCTGAACCTCTATGCCAGGTCCCAGCATGAATACACACATGTCTGTTGCTTCTTTCATCATGTCATATGTGGGGAAGATTGCTAGAAAATCCCCAACTGCTGAGTGTGCTTTCCGAACTTTGAAATCTCGGGTTTGTCTCTTGAAGTGACTGGCCAATCTGGTGACTATTTTGTGTGCTAGGAAATTGTCTTTTGGGTTGGGACCAACCAGCACTATTGTTGTGCGGTACAGGTACATGTTTGGTGGCAAGAGTTCATCTCTGGGGTTTATGAGTACTTCCATGTCTTCTGCTCTCTACCTCAACCTGGTCCGGGTGGACTAGTTCTACGGTTTCCCAATCAGGCATATCCATGTTTTTCTGTTTGTGTGTGGTTTGAGGTTTTTGGGTCAAAGTTTGAGGTTTCTCCTGTTGTTTTGTTTTGAGAATGGTGGGTTTTATCTGCTCCTTTTGTTTCTCTTTTATAGCTATGAATGGTTGAGTTGTCTTCCCTGGGTTGGTGATTGCATTTACTCTCTGTGCTTCTCTGTTTTTAAATTTTTTTTTGGACAAAATCTAGAGATATGTCATGTTTCTACACAGTTAATGCATCTAACCCTGTTTTTACAAGTTGCTTTCTTGTGCCCCTTTGAGAAGCAGTTAAAGCACTTGTTGCTTTTCTTTAATTCTCTTTGTTGAGGGCTGATGTATGGGTTACGCTTGGGGGTAACGTGTTTGCGTCTTCTTACAAGTGTCCATCCATCTTCATCTTGCAATAACTTCTTTGCTGTTGGTGCACTAGCTCCTAAGTTCTGGTTGTTAGGCGTAGTTCTGGGGAGATGTTGTGCATTGAAGGTTGGGCGCAGAGGCTGGGGTGCTGCTCGAGAGAACTTGGTGTCATTGCCTTGGTTTGCATACCTAGAGATCACCTGAGCGAATGTCTGCTGTTGCTCCCCTTTGTTTTGATTTTTGGTTGTCATCGTTGCTCTGAACGCCTGAGCTTTCGCAAGTTGGAAAGTCGGTTTGGTTTCCCCAGTCTGCTTTGACCTTGGCAACTTCTTCAAAGCATCTTCGATCTCTCTAAGCTTCTCTTTCATTGCCTCCTCAAAAAGTTGTAGCAAGGTTGGCTCTTTGGTGGCCGGCGCCTGTGTCTTCTTGCCATTCATTGCTCCAGTCGCCTCTCCTATCGCCTTTTTTTCTCTCTTTTGCTCCATCCTCTAACTAAATATATATTGGTGCTCGACACGTGTAGAAAGAGAAAGACACAAAATGCAGATATGCCAGAATCCTTGCCCTTAATCATTAATTTCAGTAAATCATCCATATTCAATACAAACTCAATTGATGTGACAATATTAAGAAGAAAAGGCATGTTCAACTTAATTAAATTATCAGCATATATTCGGACAACAGTCTATAGTTTTTAAAATAAAATATAATTCAAGATAAAATTGACACCAAATCACAAGGAAGATTGAATTAATGTTAAACTATACAAATCCATCGTGTGAAAATAATAAGAATTTTTAATAGAAGAGCAGTTTTATGCACACCATAATTAAAATCTACAATTAGCACTAAAAGAAAGAAGAAGAAAATTTAATTTAAAATTTGAAAAATGCTTGGATCCGTCTTGGCAACTGGCACGGTAGGTATGGCCTAAGAGTTCTCACAAGAAAAAGAAAATAGCCAAAAAAGAAAGTAATAATAGAGAGAAAGAAAAAAGAAAGCCTTGCTAGGTTGGTAACAATTATATCTCTTATTCACAATGCAACCACAGAAATCGACCAATAAGGATATTGTGCGATTTTGACTTCAAATAAACTATACTGAATATGACATTCCCTTGCTTATATTTATTTCATTTTTTTAACTTATATGATTATTGCTCCCAAGTATGGTACACCAAAGTCACTTCGTTGGTGTTCTCTTGTCATTTTTTTTTTCAATGTTAGAATCCACTAGCAAGTAATTACCCTGAACAATTTCGATAATATTAACATATTTTAACGTTTAAAGCATGGAAGGATTATAAAAAAATAGTAGATTAGAGCAAAAATTTTGAGTGACACACAATTTTGTTTTGAAATGTAAGTATAATTTTATAGTTTTTCAGAAATAGAAGCATATTTTGGCGACTGAGACATAATTTTATAATTTTTAAATCTTATATATATTTTTATAGTTTTCTAAAAAATATAAAACTAGATGTATCTTTTTTGATATCAAAGGGCATGTATATCTTCGGGCTCTATGTGACTCTACCCCTGACAGTACATGATATACCAGCATGAATATTTTATATCTAGGAAATGATAAACTTTAATTTATAATTAAATAATTAAACAATTTGAACTTTGCAGAGAATAAAATATAATGATCATTAAGTCGTCTGTAATGATAATCATAATCCATACAAACTATCCGAAGCATCAGTTGTGACTATTATTGGTACAGACCATGACATATTTCACGAGGTAATTAAAGTATATTAAAATTTGATTGGTTTGATTATTAGCAATTAATGAAATACTAACAAAAAGTGTTATGCTTTAGATTGATTTCAAAATACTATTAAGATCGTCAAAATTATTATCATTTGTTTATACTTTCCTCAATAGATATCTCTTTTATCTCTCAAACCCCCGGCCTGCAGTAAATAGTGAGAAATAAAACCCCCTTTTCTTATTTTATTTTATTTATTTTTAATTAATTGAAAACCTATCTCCCAAGTTACAAATTGCAATAACTCATAATACACAATTAAACATCCCTCTCACGCCTCATTAAAGTGTATATTATCTAATTATGAACATTCTAATAACATGTTAGGAAATGAGAGCGGTGGAAATAATTCCAACTGGCTCAGACCGAAATCCATTCGATGTCTGATCTAAACCGTCTTATCATTGATGAAATTTGCACAATCAGATTTAAATATGTACTAGTTTCATTTTTTCAACCAATTTAAATCGTCTGCACAATTCTTAATGTGATTCGTCGTGTGTTCATCAGAATCCCTCCTTGTGGAGAAAGATGATGATCCATCTAGGCAGGGGCAGAACCAAGAAGGTGCGACCAGGGGCCAGACATCCCCATAAAATCTTATTTTCTTACTGGATACATCAAAGAAGTAATATTCATGTGACACTTTCCAAACTTATCAAATAAAGGCCTCTTGGTTCCGCCTCTGCATCTAAGTGGTGGTCGTTACCATATCCTATGTCAATTTATTATCTATTTTTTACGAAATAGATAATAAATGATTTCAATCCAATCCATGTTCTTTGCTCAACCTTCGCAAGTCTAATCATTGAGAGGAATAAGAACAATGTGTTGTCTCCTTTTAAGTTGAATTTATAAAATAATTTTGCAATGAGGGAGATGGTGTGAAGGTGTTACTTGCCAGTTACCAAGCAACAAAAATGATACCACAGTTGACAATTCATATAACAGAGTACACTTACCAAATTATAAATTAGCATGCATCTGCCTATCAAAGGAAATTTTATTCTATTAAATACAACAATTTATGTTAATATTAGAAACCCCGAGACATTAGAAAGAAGTGTTGATTGGAAATGTAATCTTATCGAATTTCAAATCTACCATCTTTTACACAGAAAATAATATTTTAGTTATGAACTTTTAACGTAAATCTTAATTAGATTTACCAAATGATACTATATTATGAATTATGTCTTTGCTTCATTTCTTTATTCATTTTTTTTTTTTTTTGCTAGTTGTCTATTTTGGATTATTAAGTTTGAAATTGAGCAAACTCCTTGCTGGTGCCACTAATTAAATATAATATCATTGCACCCGTTGTACCCCATCAAAGTTGTTAAGACGTGCTTTATTTAAGCTACATAATACAATAATAATAGAAATAAATTTTGCAACTATCTGACAGCAATGGTGGCGAAGGTCTGTGACCAAGCAATAAAAATGATTGTCATGTCAACAACTGATAAAATTAATTATACTGATAGTGTCTCCATGCATTTAGGTAGGAAAGAAATAGAAAAGAAATTTAATTACATCTAATTACAACAATTAAACTAATTTGTGGCCAGATCTCCACAGTTGACCTGATCTAACGGTTCAAAAGAGTAAGGAATAAAGATGTGTTGATATTTAGCAGGACTAGCTAGATGCCCATTTTTCTTTTGTCATGGAAAGAATATCAATTTCGACATCCAATTTAATTGCAGTTAATATAACCCTAACAAACGTTGTAATTTGATAAGTCTTAATTAAGTGTTTGTTTATTATCTGCAAATTTTCATGTCTTTTTATTTCTCTAATTTGAGCTTCTTCTTTTTAACAAATGATAAAGATATAAAAATACGTTATTATAATTCATATTTATTAGTTAATATTTTACTAAAAATTGAAATTAAGTTTTAAAGGCAAAGCAAAAAAAAATTCCTACCATCATCAGATTCAGATGGTTAATTACTGAATTTTCTTTAATAAAAATATAATGTACTGTTGCATTATCATATATTTTTTTGTGTTGCTTGACAATAGTTGACATGGCCTTGGAGTTGGTTGGGCACCTTTGTCACATTGTGCACTGTTCCAACTAACACTAACATGCTGTGTGGGGTCCACTGTCCAGGAATTAACAAAACCGTCACAAATTCTTCAAATTTTTTTTAATAAATTCATTCTCAAATGAAATCATGTACCTAGTATGACCATTTAAATGTAAAACGGTTGCTCTCTTCATCCTGCCATGACCAAAAGAACATTTCCCTAAAAAACATTCCACCATGACTCCATCCTCCTCCTTCAATCCTAATTTCAGGTATCTCGCCCCGATCCTCGGCTTCGTGCTCCTCTGTACTCTGTTTCTTTTTTCAAATCTCGATTTCTCGATATACTCGGTATCACCGGCCTCGGACCCCTCTGTTTCATCTCCAGTTATTACCACCAAGGATCTCTCTGACCCTTCTCCAGTTGTCCTCACAGCCGTTGATTCGATTGGGTCAAGACCGAAAGAGACCTTTTCTGACCTTATCACAACCTTTGATCGGTGGGATAAAGAGGTCGGTTGTGACCGGTTTCAGGCGAAATTTAAGGGATGGAAGGTCAATGCATCGGCTGTGCAGGAGATCGACCGGCATGACTGCTCTGAGCTGAAGATGTCGCACACAAGCGTGTATGTAAAATTGGCCTCGTGGGTCCCAGATATACTTGACGGGTTGTATCAGTGCCGGTGCGGGTTGAGTTGTCTATGGACCCGCAACGAGGCTCTTGCCGACAAGGCGGATCTGTGGCTTTGGGTTACCTTTCATCTTCAAAATGTAATATTTCTTTCCATGCCTATCTCATAATTAATTAAAAGTGGAATAATAAATGTTCATGTATTACTGTTAACATTTAGCAAACAGACAGGCCTTGTCACTATTTTCAAGAAAAATAAAACATTTAGCAAACAATTTGTGGGGTAAGCTAACTTGGATCTTTGCATTTTTCTTTTCTTTCTTATTTTTTTTGTGGAAATCGGACGCGTAGTGTTTTAGAAATTCAACTGCTGAGCTAATATAGACAGAAAGATCAATTTTAAACTTTAAAATGATTTGAATCTTCAAATTCAATCAACCTTTGGCCAAAAATATTTGTGGATAAACTTCATATTTCGTTGTCTTCTTGCAGTCCAAAATTGAAAACCTGTGCAGAGAAAGTGTCCTCTTATTTATCTTTTGAAAATTCAACCTTCTTTTAAATAGCGACTTGTTTTACTGATAAAATTTTTACTTAATGTTACTTGCAAACGAGCGTCACTATCCATGAGAAATTGCTAGAACATGTTTTTCAAATCATCCAAAAATGAATTTCTTTTCCACGTAAACAGCAGCATTACAATCAATCGAAATGTATATCTGACTTTAATACCCGATTTAAATAACAGAGAACAGAAGGGGATCCTCTTCATGCATTCTTCCAAATCGAGGCACCGAGATGGCGATCAGGGCATGAGGATATTTTCATCAGCTATCATGCAAGCAGCGAAGTCCAAGCAACGTATGCCGGAAAATTCTTTCGCATTCACCGCAGTTACACCGTGCCCAACAACAAGCGTGATGTAAGTACTTGCACATTCCAATCAATAAATAGTTCGTATAAAGGATAATATTGTTCATTTTTTAATCAAGTATCCCTCTCGCTAATTGCAGGATGTATTAGTCTATTGGTCTTCATCCAATTGTCTCCCGCACCGTGACGAGACCGCCAAGAAATTTCTCTCTCTGGTCTCTCACCACTCCATGGGCAAATGCCTAAACAATGTTGGTGGCAGCGACATGGCACTAACTTTCTATCCCGATTGCAAGATGGAGGAAAACCCGATTCCACACTGGTGGGACCACCTCCATTGTGCCATGTCACACTACAAATTCGTGTTGGCCATAGAGAACACATTCACTGAGAGCTATGTTACAGAAAAGCTCTTTTACGCATTGGATGTCGGTGCAGTGCCGATCTACTTCGGTGCGCCAAATGTATGGGATTTGGTCCCGCCTAACTCAATCATTGATGCATCCAAGTTCAAGTCCATAGAAGAGTTAGTAGACTATGTGAAGGCAGTTGGAGAAGATCCAGTGGCATATGCCGAGTTTCATGCTTGGCGCCGGTGTGGTGTGTTGGGGAATTATGGAAAAGTACGGGATGCTAGTCTCGATACATTGCCGTGCCGGTTGTGCGAGGAAGCTAGTGTCCGAGGCGGGAGGAAAGCGCCACTAAGAACACCGTCGTAATAGGTCTAATGCACATTATTCAAATTAGATATATTCAATATGTTATAAATATAATGGTTTGAGGATCCCTGTATAATAAATTCTCCATAGACTTGAAAGAATTTTTGTATGCACTAATGCTTCAAAAATGACTTCAAAAACCTATGGATTTTACATATACTTTGAAAAAGGGATCAAAACATCAGCTTGTAGTTTCATATATAGGTTATCGAATTCAATTGAGCCTCTTGCCAAAACACAATTTAATTTTCATGTTGTAGAATTCTTTTATGACTTGTAATATTGACTTTGGGATAGTAAAAAATTGGTTGCTATTTATCATCAGTATGCAATATTATCTAGAGTAATAGAGATAATAGTCTCTCCTTCAACTTTCAAGGCAGTGTATATAATTATTGTTCATTAGATACAGTTCCACAATTTTATAACACATCTATGCAAATATATAGCCTATTTGAGTTTCTTAGTAGGATTGAAAATTGAATTTCCAGAAATAAAAAAAATACATCTAGACTTATATCTAGCTTTCTAGATAATTGACATGGACGAACTGCTATTTATAATTCAAATTAGATTTTAGCCTCATAGTGCAATGGTGTGTATTGAATAATAGTAAATCACGGACCACATTTGTTGTCAGAATTTGTGCAATAGTTTGCACCGCATCAGGCCCGGTACATGGCCCTTTTTTCTACTAAGCTTTTTCTTTGGAAAGCTCCTACGGAGATAGGAAATTCCCTGATAAAGCTGTTAGTGACAGGTGAACTCATATCGGCCCAAATGGAAGATGAGAAAACGATAGAGTAGGAACTCATGAGTCATGAGTTTATCTCCTTTAATCTTCTACACCTCTTTATTTTGTTTCTTTCACTTCTTCTAGTTTTCGCCTCCGATATAGTGATATCTTCCTCTCTCTTTCGTCTTTATTTTCTTGAACGGAGAGAAGAATGAGAAAGAGGGGAGGGAGCCAAGCAGAACCAACTGGAGCCGAGAGCGTGGTATCGTCGGATCTCAAAGTATAGAGCATTTACTACTTCCATCTCAATCGAAGCACGGCGGTGAGCAAATCCGACCGTCGGAGCGCAATGACAATCAAACAAAAGCAGATCCAATCATAGAAAGAGATGGAGAAAGAGGTAATAGAGTGTTTAAAAGTAAATATTAGGATTAAATTATTAGAGTAATTTACGATATTTTATGAGAATAAATGAGTTTAGATCTAAGAAGGAGGGTCATTTTGACTCGTTGTAAGTCTATTTTTTTATTATCAATGAAATTGTTAGTAGGGATTTAAAACATCTAACCTTAATAAAAAAATAAAAAAATAAAAAGATAGAGAGATTCGGCATGGTGCTCACTAAACCCTCATGACTCATAAGTTGTTTAGAATCAATTTAGATTCAACTCGCTAACAATTAGAGTTGAAACTAACTCGAGTTCATTGATTCAATTGTCTTATGAGTTGAATTCAAGTTGCTCCTAACTCGATTTGGAATCAACTTAATTGACTCATTAACTTGGTAAACTATATAATATTTGGTTATACTTTGTACTATTAAGTAATTTGATAAATTTTGTAATATTTAATTATGTATTTGCCATCATTTCATTATGTAAAGTTTTTGTATTATTTAATTATGTATTTGTCATCGTTTAGAATCAATGTAGATTCAACTCACTAACAATTTGAGTTGAAACTGATTCAAGTTCATTGATTCGGTTGTCTCATGAGTTGAATTCAAGTTGCTTCGAACTCGGTTTGGAATCAACTTGATTGACTTATTGACTTGGTAAACTATACAAATTTTGTTATACTTTGTACTATTCAAAAATTTTAAAAAAATTGTGTACTATTTTGATAAACTATGTACTACTTATTTTGTTAGACGTTGTTTTGACAATTTTTAATTTGATAAACTATATACTATTTACAAGTTACGAGTCGACTCGAGTTGTTAGCGAGTTGAATTCAAATTAAAATTTTGACTCGAGATTGAATTAGCAACTAGGACTCAACTCAGCTTATGAGTTCACGAGTTGAATCCAAATTGCCCTCAATTCGGCTAATGACCACCCTAATCTCAACATAGGTCAGCCCGCATGTTGGTGTTGTGCACATAGTTCTACACTATTTGATCAGGGGCGGAACTCGTCTTTGAGTATGGAGGGGCTGACTGACTAAACATCATATATTAAAAAAATATTTTAATAAAAATCAATATCTATATAACACAAAATAATATAATTCTTCACTATTTGATTGTATAGAATTTATAATAAATAAGTAAAGCCAATAAATGACATGTTTATCAAAATAGAAAAACATGATATATTCATATTCATTTTTTTTTTAATTTGAATATGATTTCCTAAAAGAGAAAATTCTACAATAATCTCATTTAAGTTAATTTTATTAGCTATTTCTTTCTCGATATAAACAAGCATATAATTTTTCTCTTAAACATAAGTTTACCTATGTACAAATAACACATAGAAAAATAAATAACCTCTTCTACAATTCCATGCACTAATAATTTTTGACATAATTTAAAATTTTATGCAGAAAATTAAAAATTTAACAAGCATCCACGAATACAATAAATATCATATTCGTGATTTAATATGAAAGTAAAATACTAAAATTAACATTCATCACAAATCTATTGGTAAGAAGTAATACGCTGGTAATTAAATCAAACTCTGAAATATTAAATAAATTAATCTAATAATTATTAAAAAGTTCCTTTTCCACAAAAGAATTCATATCAACTTAAGGTAACAAAATATTTTTATTTGGATCTGGATCGTCTAGTAAGACTCCACACGACCATTAAAGCGACCCTGTGCATTCCACTTGCCGAATTGGCTTGAATTCCGATTGGACGGCCATGGTCCACACAAAAATATTATGTTACCTCAGAGGATATAGATTCATTCTTTTCTTGTTATACGTTTTACCTTTCTATATTTCAACAAATTTCCAATCAAAGATTATGTGTATGTTTTCTTGAGTTGAGGGGTTATGTGTTCTTGTTGTTTTTTATTTCGTTTGGATTATGTGTATGTTTTATAGGTGTTTTTGGTTCTAGTGCAAATCCCTCTGCTGTTAATTTGAGTACATTCCTCCTCAAGTTTCTTTGCACAAATTATGTAATAGGTGATGTATGCTTTGTTTAGTTGAATTGAATGCATACAGGCTTTAATAATAAAAAAATATATCAAGTCAAAGATGGTTGTATTTATTTTTTTACATGGTTTTGGTTTTGGTAAGTTGGAAATCGAAAAGATACTTATTCTTCTATATAAGCTCTTCAATTTTATTGTATTATCATAGAAGGGGCTAATACATATAAAATAAAAAAATTAGAAAAAACTATGTATATAATAATAAATTTTGAAAACCATGGGTTTATTTAGCCACCCCCATCAATGTACTACCTTCCGCCGCTGTATTTGATTATCTGTGACAATATAGTTTTCACACTTAGTCCTTTCATTTGCTGTATCCATTGATGATAGTGTACTTCTGCCTGGATTTTGTTATGCATTATTTAACAGAACATTTTTTTTTCTTTTTTTTTTCTTTTTTCGGCCGGCAGTACCTTTTTTGTTTGTAGTCTTACGACTCTGCATCGTCTGCATTAACTCAAAAGAGCATTAATATAGATTGGCCGTCCGATTGTAAACGGAGTCTATCCGACCTCCACCTAAAATATAGGGTGTCTTTAATATTTGTGTGAATTTAATTTGCACGAATCTTAAAACTGATCGGACAGTCCAGATATATTAACTTGAGTTAATGCAGAGGATACGAATTCAGTTTGTACTGGATAGATAGTCCAAAAGGTTAAAATCAAAATTGATTTTAAATTGATTCTCGGTTTGAACCCGAACTATGTAACTTTGATTTTAAGGAATGGAAGGCATATTTTCTACGGACATTTAATGATTAAAAAAATAGGCCACATCTGCCAGGAGCTCCATGCTCCCCTCTTTATTCTCCAAAAAAGCAGCAAAATCAAAGGCTGGTGCAAATGACACCAAATTGAACTTAGTCAAAGCGGTAGGGATGCGGTTAAGCATCAATTGACCCAACAAAGAGTGCTTTCTCAGAAAAGAAAGAGAGATTACCGGGCAGTGAAATTATTTTGGCACAAGTGATGTCAGAGATCTTCGATCTCCTGAAACCGATGCTGGTGTTCCAACTGTTACTCAATTTATGGCATGGGTTTTACAGTTTTTCTCTTGTAAAAAGAAATAAATATTTTTTCAAAGAACAGAGAAAGATGGCCAAAGAAATTCGATGTCATGAAAAGAACCTCATATTCGACGTGATTATTTAGCTTGACACAACATCATCCAATCGACATTCACAACATTTAGCTTCATAAAGGAACCACATATTTGATGCGGTTTATTTGTACTCTTGTCTTTTGTGCAATGCATTAATTTTGCTATTATGCAAGAAAAAAACCTTTAAGAATATGTGGTTTCTTAAGGAGGATAGCAGGTTGCAAGATCAACCTTACATTACTGTAGCATACTAAGAAACTGCACCAAATATATAGTTCCTTAGCAAATTATAAAAAAAACCGCATGTTTGATGCGCTTCTTTTTATGTCATCGATTTTTTTTTGCTTTCATTCTAAAAAATATTAGGCAAATTCTGGAATGGACCAAAAATATTTTGGACCGTTCATTTAGTTACGATAGAACAGTTCATAATTTGTAAGGACCAAAATTATCTGTTAAATTGAACATAATATTTTTTCAGAAGGGTGTCGCTGGAAACATAAATTGGCACCTCCTTTGCCAAATAAGCTCCAGTTGAATCTCGCCAATTCTCATGATGCTTTAAGGCAACAAGAAGGACAAGACAAACAAGAATTTGTTAGCGTCGAACAGCTAGGGAGGCGAGAGAGCAACGAGAAGGGGCAGAGTGGTAGTATCGCACGATGGGTTGCCTCTGACGGTGGGAGGAGGTTGGAATATAGAACGAACGTGTTTTCTCCATAGAAATAAAAGGTTAACGGAGCAACTAACGGAGAGCACTACATAAATTAAATACCAATATTACCCTTAATCAATTAACGGCTCTGATTCATCTAAAAATTTAGCACTTTTTTTTTGTCCATGACAGACTCACTCAAAATTGAGATTTTTAATTTTATCCAAAAAATAAATAATTTTATTATAAATAATCATATTATTTGAAAAATTATATTTAAAATTATATTTATATCCAAATCGTTAATATTTTTGACAGTCCGAATTAAATATTCGGACTATATTAGCGGAGCGAACTTATATTTTCATATATCCTCTCTGTCTCCGCCAGAAAAAACGAGAAAAGAAAAAGAAAGGGGAGCGCCTCTGCCCCACCGCACCGCCTGTCTGCCCATCCACCCCTCCGCCTCAGTCTCCTCTCTGTTGCCGGCCAGTGGTGGTTTAGAAGAAGGGAGGGAGGATCCGGTGATTAGTCCGTCTCTGTTCAGGTAATTTGAATTATTTTCTTATTTCTTTACTTATTTGATGGATGATCTTTGAAATTTATCTATAGAAATTGATATTTTTCTAGTTTAATTTAAATTTGGTACCGGTCGGGTGCTTGCTGTTACTGTTCTGGCACTGGTACCAGTCAGTACCAGTGTTGTTACGGTTCTAGTACCAGTTAGTTAGAATTGAAAAATATGTCATCTAGGAAGTCGGTACCAGTGTTTGCTGTTACTGTTCTAGCACTGGTACCAGTCAGTACCAGCGCTGTTACGATTCTAGTACCAGTGTTGTTACTGTTATGTCACATTAGTCAGAAGAATGTAAATCTTCCTTGTACCAGTAACATGTTTTTCTTTTGTTTGTTTATAAGCTCGAATTGTGCGTATACCATCTTAGGTAGTCTTGTGGGATTTCAAATAACTATAAAATTAAAGATTGAAGTTTCATCATCCCCATGTATATTGTATTGACGGGCTTGATTGCCGAATTTTGCTTGTTTATTTTTAATCCGAACCAACTATGAAGCTCCTCCAATAACTATGACCATCTGCATCTTTCTAACTATAATGTGCTGTGATTCATAATGTTTTGTAGTTTGAACCATGTTATATTTGATACTGTACCTTGATTGGCACTACTATGTACCTTAAAAATTTATAAGGGTGTCCTTCCCATATTGGGAATTTTTTTTATGTTGGTGCATATATATAATTTAGAACTGATGTGCAATTGTGGTGTCTATTGTTGCTAATTTTTTTTTGGAAATCTATTGACTGACAATGATCATATTTATTGTGTGATATTAGAAAATCAATTTTTTTTTTTTGTTGTAATTGATTCCTATGTATTCTTTTCATTAAAACATGTAACATCGTGCAGTCAATGGAGTTGTAATATGGAAATGTGGCATGCTTGTGAATTTATTTTTATGGCGGCTTGAACCTTTTTTCCTTTTTCTTTTCTTTTGAAAGAATGAACAGGTTAGTAGTTTTTATGATTTCTACTAGGACTTCGACTAGGGATGAAAGAAAATTATTCAAATGATGAAATTATGTATTTGTTAAGAGTTCGTTTTGAAGGATAATAGAGGGATTGCAAATTTTTAAATAGGTTATAATTAGACATTTAGAGAGAGAGAGAGTTGTTTGTTACCAAAATTATAATATTTCATTTTCAATACGGTAGCTTTTTTTTGTTATTTTCCTTAAATAGACTTGTGGTATTTTCAATACGGTAGCTTTTTTTTGTTACATAAACAATAAAATGTTTAAGCTAATTGTAGAATGTTTATTTATTTTTTTAACGTAGGATGGCTAGGGGACGACTTAGGAAACCACCCGCAGCCGACCCTGTTGATGAGCCCATTCCCACTGACAGCAAGGACCATTTCAGTCCTATATTATGGATGCCTCACGATGAGCACCGAGTCTCAGAGGCATCTCGAGAGGTACTTGATTACTTTTTCTTGTTTTTTTTTAAGTTTAAATGTTGTTGAGTTTTCGTATTTTTAAGTTTTCATGTTGTTTACTTTTTTCAACGCAGAGTGAGACAATTATAACCGTCAGGAGTCGGCACTATGACATGCAGTACTACTCGCTGATGGAGTCGTATCTGCAAAATTTGGGGGTGCAACATTTAGTCGATATTCTAGAGTCGGAGAGTAAGTCCATTAACGCGTCCCTTATTGCAGGACTAGTAGAGCGATGGCGCCCCGAGACGCACATGTTCCACTTACCTTTTGGAGAGATGACAGTGACTCTCCAGGACGTCAGTGCTCTATGGGGTCTGCCTATCCAGGGCGTGCCCGTTGGTGGCATACCTGACCTCATAGATTCGGAGGACATCACGATTAATTACATGCTCGCAGAGTTGTTGGGAGCGAAGCCCAACATACGCAGCAATAAGGGAAAGTCCAAGTACTGTCTGGACAAGACAAAGCTGCGAGCTATGTTTGAGAGAGGTATGGGTATGCATTCTACTCAGCTCGAGATTGGGAGGTACTCATACAAACTATTACGGTGATTTTCTGCGTTCGAAGATCTTCGAGGATGATGGTTATACTCCCACTGGCAAAAAACTTGCTCGCGATGTAAGTAATGCACCTAAAACAACTCATTTTGGTTATCTTTTTAACATTTTTTCCTAATGTTTTTTTTTTTGTAGTTGCTACTGCGATTAAAGGTGCAGCGCATGCAATTGTTTGTCTTGGAAAGCCTGGCTTCAGGGCTTTTGGACACACAATGTTGAACTACTTTGCGCCTTGCATTGAGGGCCACGGCCATGAGGCCAAGCTAATCACGATGCTCAGAGATGCCGGAGAGAACATCGATTGGCGCAAAGTACAGAGGGATGAGCCCGGCGCGCCACCTATTATGGCTGCTGAGATGCCACCAGAGCCCGCAGAGCAACCAGAGTGAGACTTCTATCGTTGGGTTCTGAGCATGTCCAGTTGGCATGCCTATTTTGACGAGTATGGACTTCCGTGTCTTCCCCAGGTATGATATTCTTTATTTTATGTCAAGTTAGTTAAAATTTCCTCCTTCGGTACATTTGTAGTGTTAAAATTTATTGAATTATTGGTATCCTTACAGGGTCCTGCCTGCATGTCGACACTGCCTGAGCATCAGGCTGGATCTCAGGAGATCCACCCTACGCATGATGAGGGCTTGTCTTTCAGCCTTACAGATCTAGTTGGCGGGGATTAGTGGGATACAGCCGCCTCTCCGCCACCACGTCAATCGTATCCAGCCAGGGTTCATGATTGGGAGGCCTCTGGTAGCGGGACTCAGCCTGACTTATCATTGTTTCATACCCCCCCCCCCCCCCCCGCCAGCTACCCACACCGCCGAGGATCCATGGGGTACAGCACTCACGATGAGCAGAGAGGTTGAGCTCGAGGTGGAGATCACACCAGCTTGCGTGGCGCAGGAAGGAGAAGTACAGTGGAATAACTGGCATCGGGTTTTCAGCAGAGAGAACAGAGGTAGACCAGCTGACCGATATTCTGATTCGCGGTATCATTGATAGAGAGTTTTTTTATAGTTTTATATTTTTATATTTTACTATAGTGTTTTATGTTTTATTATGTTGTATGTACTCTGTTTAGCTTATTATGATTTACGTTTTATTATGTTTTAGATTTAGTTTTGAGTTGAGCTGAGTTTTATGGTAGTACTTATACAACAGAAAAACACTAAAAAAAATAAGAACAAAAAAACACTAATAAAAATAACAACAACAAAAATAAGAACAAAAAAACACTAATAAAAATAACAATGATAAGTAGAAACAGTTTTTAATTACATATTTTAAATATTTGTTTGTTTTCTAATTTTTGTAATTATATATCTTAAATGCTTGTTTGTTTGTTTATAAATGTTTGTTTTTTTTAAATGTTTTTAAATATTTATTTTTTGTAAATATTTTTAAAAATAATTTATTTTTTGGGTAAAATTAAAAATATCAGGTGGTTAAGAGTTAAGAGCCGTCAAAGTAATAGAAGGCAATATATTTAAACTATGCATCATAGAGTAAAATGGCAGAGATATGACAAGAAAAAAATAACTCTGTTGGCAATACTTTAACAAAACTGTGCATCATAGAGTAAAATGGTGCAATTACAGAGGCATACTGGAGATGATGAGCTTAATTCCAGAGTTGGCATGTAAAACAAAGACACCAGTAGCCTGCTATATAATGGATCGATGCCACTTTTCTCTCAGAACAGAACAAGTCAACAAAGGTAACCGCCTTAATCAGGCCCTCTGGCAATGCTTGTGATATAGTCAGTTCGCTCCGCTAATATTTCTAGCGGTCTGAATATTTAATTCGGCCTGTATATATTCCTGGTGGTTTGAATTAAAAATTCGGACCACAGAAATATTAGCGGTTTGAATATAAATATAATTTTTTAAATAATATGGTTATTTATAATAAAATTATTTATTTTTTGGATAAAAATAAAAATCTCGGCACTCAAAATATTAATATATTTTCTAAAATAAAATAATTGGGCAATTTGACTTCAATAGTCGTTCCAAAACTATAATTTATCGTAAAATTAAATTAGCATCCAAATCTGGCATAATAAACGTGAGTCCGCCCCTGCATCCAATACAAGTTAAATTGCAATTGACATTTTTACAACCACGTTCAAATGCATTCAACTCTATCGATTCAAACATGTTACTTGTGAGGCGTAGAAAGACAAAAGAAAATACGCATGTGGGTGTTTTAATTAGATTGACTTGTTCTGCTTTCCACAAATTCCGTTTACTTATTTATGGTTCTCCTATTTCAAGATTCAAAATCACACCATTAATTTCTTAGAAGTTCCTATTCGTCAACAAACTCGTTCTGTATAGAACAAGGACCGTCAATTTTTAATTCTTTGAATTCCACGGATCCTGTGCAAAATCTCAAAACTATAAAACAATGATTGATGGAAATTTATGCAATGATGAAGGCCATTTCAGCATATTGTTTAATTATTTTAAATAGCTTTTAAGTTCAAGGGTCAATTGTCAGCTCATCTTTGGTCCCCCACATGCAGCCACGCTATTATTTATTAATCAACTGGGTCAAACAAGAAACCAGGGAATAGCCGAATAGGTGATTCAGACTTCAAATATAGCTACTCTTGAGAGGAGAGAAATATGACTTGTTTAAAAGTTGTGATTAATTGCGCTAGTTTGATTATGAATAATATATGGTTCAATTGTGATTAAACTGATTGTTCCCGATTGGTCCCACCAAAAGAGAAGTACTAATCTGTAAGACAGAGACGTTATAATAATAAGCTTATGTAATTATTTATTTCAATCAAAGAAGCATCCACTGACAGAGACCTTCTAGCTGTAGATTCTGTTCATATAAATTGGAAATTATTTCTTCAATTCCAAAACACACTTCTCCTCTCACCAACCTTATTCCATGGCTGCTTCAAATTCTAACTCCAGTTCCATTTTCTCAACCAATCACATATACTACCTCGCACCTCTCATCGCCGTTGCCATCGCACTCACACTCTTTCTCCCGTCTTTTCTCGGCTCATCCTCATCCCTATCACTTCAAGTCAATGACAAAGAAGACGACATTCAAATTCCCATAAACATCACAACTGCAGTCGACTCCATTGGGGCTAGACCGAGAGAAGCCTTCACCGACCTAAAACCGGCCTATGACCGCTGGGACTCTGAGATTGGCTGCTCCCGGTTCAGGGACAAGTTTAGGAGATGGAAGGTAAATGAATCATCAGTACAACAAGCCGATGATAGAGATTGCCCGGAGTTTAAGCTTCACCATGTCAGCGTGTGGGCCAAGGCGGTGTCGTGGGTGCCTGAAGTCTTGGACGGGTTGTATGAGTGTCGGTGCGGGTTAAGTTGTTTGTGGACCCGAAATGAGGTGCTGGCGGACCAGCATGATGTCGACTTGTACCAGGCTTTCGGTCCACCAGAAACTGTAAGGTTCAACATAATTTTTTTTTTCCTTTATCACCCCCACCCCACCGCCTCTAGATTTTGTCCTTTGTAGTGAGACAAAGCTGTATGAGAATCTCTTGAAATTAAAGAAAACAAAAGAAGCAATTATTGTCAAATGATTATCCAGATTCCAGAGGTGCACTAGAACTTCCTGTTGTGCTGAGAGTTCGATGATCTATGTGGACCGCGCCAAATAAAATAAACCAGAACTCCCGAAAAATATTCTGTGTAAGATCTGCCATTTAAACTTGATCAGACAGTCCGGTCCACAGGATCCAGAAAGTTAGGTTCATTTAAATGGAATCTGTAATGTGGAAAAAAAAATGTACCTAGAAGGATGTTTGCAGCTTTTAATTTTGTCTTGCAAACTTTAAGAAAAAAATGTGCTGTGCCTGTACAATTGTTAATTTTCAGACTCATTATGTCATTATGTAGAGAAAAACAGGGGAGCCACTTAGAGCCTTCATAGAACTGGAGGCTTGGAGAAAACCATCAGGGAACGAGGATATCCTAATCACTTATCATGCCAGTAGCGATGTCCAAGCAACCTATGCTGGCAAGACATTTCGCATGATCCACAGTTACCATGTGGCCAGCAAGAAGAGAGACGTACTTTTCTCTCTCTCTCTCTCTTTTAAATATTGGCAACAGCTGCCAATTGAATTAAATTGAACAAAGAATAGTACAGACATCATTACAAGAAGGAGCCAGACTTCTACTTGGCTTACATCCATATCTACCTAGCGCCACATACAAACTTGAATTTTAAGAACATCAAGCTAAAACAATTTAGTCAGACCACAAACTAGTCCGGATCCAGAAATAAATTATTACCCATCAACCTTCTATTGCCTGCGTTGCAATATAATCTACATCCTACCGAGGGTGTCGTTCTCCCTGAGAAAGTTTTCTCATTTTGTCGATGTGCCAGCATGTGCATACAAACATAGATTGTAATTCTGTATGCCTTTTGAGTCGCTGTTCTGTTGTCCTTTGATCCGAATTGAGCCAAATTTCCTCCACGGTTGCCACCGGTAGCAGAAGCCGGTATCCAATTTTAATTGAAATTTCATAACAGACTTCCGTTGCAATCGGGCAGAGGAAAATTAGATGGATAGCTGATTCCGTGGGACAGTTGCTGCACATTATTCATCCTGAGTCTCTCTCTCTCTCCCGCTCGTTCTCTCTCCTCTTTCACACACATTTTCATGGATATATAAAAAATCAAATGGTTTCCTGAATGTCATTTCCTGACTAATACTCTTTTTAGATGCAAAATCAATTTTAATTATATATTTACTGAATTTTTGAACGGGAGATGATTAAAAGATGCTAAGGTTAAGAATTGACTATACTACAGCTAACCCCTCAACATATGTCTATTCATATGGCAGGATGTGTTGGTCTACTGGTCTTCGTCAAGATGCATTGGTCACCGAGACTCCACTGCAAAATCCTTCCTTTCCCTTGTGCCACATCACTCCTTCGGCCACTGCCTCAACAATGTTGGAGGCGAGGACAACGCTCTGACGATGTACCCCGACTGCAAGATGGAGGAGAACCCGATCCCACACTGGTGGGACCACCTACACTGCGCCCAGTCACACTACAAGTTTGTGCTGGCCATTGAGAACACATGGACCGAGAGCTATGTCACCGAGAAATTGTTCTATCCCCTGGAAGCCGGGTCAGTGCCAATCTATTTCGGTGCACCCAATGTGTGGGACTTTGTGCCTCCCAATTCGATTATTGATGCATCCAAGTTTGAGTCGATTGAGAAGTTGGCAGAGTATGTTAAGTCTGTTGCAGATGATCCTGTGGCTTATGCAGAGTTCCACGCATGGAGACGATGTGGCGTGCTAGGAAATTATAATAAGGTGCGCTCAGCTAGCCTTGACACATTGCCGTGCCGGCTTTGCGAGTTTGCTAGCAAGAAAGGTGGAAGAAATGCCAACTCTACACAATGAGCTTTTATTGTCAATTTGGTTAGCCTTTTGAAGATTAGTTTAGCGGTGGAGTAAATTTTTGTCCGTTCTCTTCATACCATTGAAAAAATTTCGTGCTCTTTCTAAAAAAATATTTACTACTATAAAAATAAAATAATTGTGCAATTGGCTTCACTGGTCGTTCAACAACTGTAAATTTATCGTACAATTAAATTAGCATCCAATGGAAGTTAAATTGCAATTGACTATTTTACAACCACGTTCCAATGCATTCAACTCTATTGATTCAAATATCTTACTTGGAAGGGGCAAAAAGAGAGAAAGAAAATACGCATGTGGGTGTTTTGTTTTGGATGTATAAAATGAGAATGACTTGTTCTTCTTTCCACAAATTCCGTTTACTTATTTATGGTTCGCCTATTTCAAGATTCAAACTTCACACCATTTCTTACAAGTTACAACTCTCTAGTCTATTCGTCAACAAACTCGTTCCGTATAGGATAAGAACCGTAAATTTTGAATTCTTTTAGTTCCATGGATCCCGTGCAGAATCTCAAAACTATAAAACAATAATTGTTAGAAAAAGATAGATTAAATATAGAACAACCCATCACTGCCTTGAAATTAAGTATTTTCAAGAAGCTGTCTTTGCTTCCTCAGCACAGTGCCCATGGCTTCTCATTTCTGTTTTATCAAAAAATTTGGGATCTAATAAAGGATGACCTCTTGCTCCTCTGTACACACTTCTATCATCATAGACTTGAATAGAATTAGTAAGTCCATTATTTGTCTAATTCTCAGAAAAATATGCTTACCTTGTAAGTAAATTTAGATCAATTAGTATAGTTACTGTAGTTTCAAAATTATCTCTAAAATACTTACTAATAGACTAGAAGTGATTATGAGTAGAATTTTAGATATTAGTCAATCGGCATTTCTTAAAAACATAATTTAGATAATGTAATTCTTAGTCAAGAGTTAATATATTACTGTAAAATTCAAAATAAACCTGTAGTGATCAAAGTGGATTTTGAGAAGACATGATAAAATCCACTGGAATTACATACTAGAGATATTATCTAGTAGAGGATTTGGAGTTAAATGGAATAGATGGATTAAGGACTGGCTTATAGTTCTCAAAAATGTGTTAACTTCCTCTGCAAAAGAGGGGTAAGACAAGATCATCCCTTGTCACTTCGCTTATTCATCTTAGCAGCAAATACTTTGAGTAAAACTTTCTAGACAAAGATAAAATAGTAGGATTAGACCCTAAATGTTTAGCTAGAAAAGCTATAACAAACTCTCATTATGCTAATGACACAATTCTATTTTTATAAACTAATCACCAAAATGTAGCATCATCATGGTGGGTCATGATGTGTTTTGAAGCTTTGTCAGGTATCAAAATGACCTCCTCAAAACTGAATTATATCCAATACACACATCAGGTGGTGCCACATATGCTCTGTAAGGCCTTGTTAGCACTTGGCAAGACGTAGAAAGTGATGCTGGTGCTCCAACTGAATAACCGATGAATTAGTTCTTTTACTTTTGGATAGATCCTCGTTTAGGATTTCAGATCGATGTACCCCAGCCCCATTATAGCCTTATAGGTGGCTTAGAACTAGATTATTTTACCATAATTGTGATATGGTGGCTACGGAAACGTAGAGCATTTGTGTTTTGCTCTATATTAGCTTTTATGCTTTTATTATGACTTGCTATGGACATGTAACGGGTATGTTTGTTTGTAACTTAATTTTTGGTTTCATCTAATGAAACAGGCATATATATATATGCCCTCTAATTGTAACAAAAAAAAAATTTTGATGGAAATTTAAGAAATGATGAAGGCCATTTCAGCACATTGTTTAAATATGAACTAGTTTTAAGTTCAAGGGTCAATTGTGAGCTAAGCTTTCCTGCCCCACATGCAGCGACGCTGTTATATATTAATCAACTGGGTCAAACAAGAAACTAGGGTATTAGAGTTTATGGTTTAGCTACTCTTGAGAGGAGAGAAATATGACTTCTTTCAAAGTTGTAATTAATTACGCTAGTTTGATTATCAAAACTATACGGTTCAATTGGGATTAAACTAAGAGGAGGGATCAAGTTACAATATTTTTTGAGTTACAACAAGTTACAACAAGCATTTTCTTCATTTTAAAAATCCAAATCGTCAATCCAAATCGTTAGATGTGATCTCTACAATAAAATATGCTAGGAGATCAAATTTTATATTTTTTGGAATGTTTTTACTATTTAATAAGATGGGTACAAAATTCAATGGTCTGAATTTAACTAGTTTTGTACCCATCTTAATAAATAGTAAAAAAATTCCAAAAAATGTAAAATTTTGTCTCCTAGCATATTTTATTGTAGATATCACATTTAACGGTTTGGATCGACGATTTGGTCTTTAAAAATGAAGAAAATACTTGTTGTAACTTGTTGTAACTCAAAAATTGTTGTAACTTGATCCCTCCTCTTAAACTAAACAGTTGTCAAATGGTCCCACCCAAAGAGAAATCTTTCCCTAGTATTTACCTATAAAACAAGACATTTCAATTATGTTTATGCAACCATTTCAATTAAACAAGCATCTGCCTAAGAGTTTTTCATCAAAAAATAAAAAAATCAAACAAGCATACCCTGACAAAAACCTGTCTAGCAGCAAATTCTGTTCATATAGATTGGAAATTATTTTCCAATTCAAAACACCTCCTCTCACCTACCTTATCCATGGCTGATTCAAAGTCCAACTCCAGTTCCATTTTCTCAACCAAACACATATACTACCTAGCACCTCTCCTTGCCATTGCCATCGCACTCACTCTCTTTTTCCCGTCTTTTCTTGGCTCATCCTCATCACCATTCCATCAAGTCTATGACAAAGAAGACGACATTGAAATTCCCATAAACATCACAACTGCAGTCGACTCCATTGGAGCTAGACCAAGAGAAGCCTTCGCCGACCTAAAACCGGCCTATGACCGCTGGGACTCTGAGGTCGGTTGCACCCGGTTCAGGGACAAGTTTAGGAGATGGAAGGTAAATGAATCGGCCGTGCAACAAGCCAATGATGGAGATTGCCCGGAGTTTAAGCTTGGCCATGTCAGCGTGTGGGCCAAGGCGGTGTCCTGGGTGCCTGATATCTTGGACGGGTTGTATGAATGTCGGTGTGGGTTGAGTTGTTTGTGGACCCGAAATGAGGTGCTGGTGGGTCAGAATGATGTCGACTTGTACCAGTATTATGGTCCACCTGAAACTGTAAGGCTTGACATAATTTCTTTTTTCCTTTATAACCCCACCTCACCTACTCTAGATTTTATCCTTTGTAGTGAGACAAGCTGCATGAGAATCTCTTGAAATTAAAGAAAACAAAAGAACTAATTATTGTCAAATGATTATTCAGAGGTGCACTAGAACTTTCTGTTGTAATAGTAGTTCGGTGACCTATGCAGACCCGAAAAATATTCTGTGTAAGATGTGACACTTAAACTTGATCAGACGGTCCGGTCCACGTGTGCTATCACAGGGTCCAGACAATTAGGTCCATTTAAATGGCAACTGTAATGTGGAAAAAAAGGTACCTGGAAGGATGTTTGCAGTTTTGCATTTTTCCTACAAAGTTTAAGGAAAAAATAAAATGCTGTGCTTGTAGGCCCTGTACAATTGTTAATTTTGAAGCTCTTAATGTCATTCTGTAGAGAAAAACAGGGGAGCCACTTAGAGCATTTATAGAACTGGAGGCTTGGAGAAGACCATCGGGGCACGAGGATATCTTTATCAGTTATCATTCCAGTAGTGATGTCCAAGCAACCTATGCTGGCAAGACATTTCGCATCATCCACAGTTATCATGTGGCCAGCAAGAAAAGAGATGTACTCTCTCTCTCTCCCTCTCTTGCCATATGGAAATATTGAAAATCAAATGATTCCCAACATATTTCTATTCATATGGCAGGATGTGTTGGTGTACTGGTCTTCATCAAGATGCATGAGTCACCGAGATGCCAAGGCTAAATCCTTCCTGTCCCTTGTGCCGCATCACTCCTTTGGCCACTGCCTCAACAATGTTGGAGGTGAGGACAACGCTCTGACGATGTACCCTGACTGCAAGATGGAGGAGAACCCAATTCCACACTGGTGGGACCACCTACACTGCGCCCAGTCACACTACAAGTTTGTGCTGGCCATTGAGAACACATGGACCGAGAGCTATATCACCGAGAAACTGTTCTATCCCTTGGAAGCCGGGTCAGTGCCGATCTATTTCGGTGCACCCAATGTGTGGGACTTTGTGCCTCCCAATTCGATTATCGATGCATCCAAGTTTGAGTCAATTGAGAAGTTGGCAGAGTATGTTAAGTCTGTTGCAGAAGATCCTGTAGCTTATGCAGAGTTCCACGCATGGAGACGGTGTGGTGTGCTAGGAAATTATAATAAGGTGCGCTCGGCTAGCCTTGACACATTGCCATGCCGGCTTTGCGAGTTTGCTAGCAAGAAAGGTGGAAGGAATGCCAAATCTACACAATGAGCTTTTGTCAATTTGGTTAGCTTTTTGAAGATTAGGTAGTTTAGAGGAGGAATAAACTTTTCTCTGTTGTTGGGTTGTCAAACAAGTTGTAAAACATGAAGAGTAAGACGGAGTTACTATGAAATAAGTTGGCGGGTCCACTGTTGTAGACGTATATTCATTTCTCAATTTATCTATCATTCAAATGGATTAATTTAAATCATAACTTACACTGTCAGCTCAGATATAAACAAAAAGAAATAAGATGAAGCAAGCAAATATTCTTTAGATTTAATTAGCAACCAAACGTGGCCTTTTTATTTTCCCTGCACCAGTTCGAACTTTCAGACCGAGTCGATGACTTGAGACTTTTGCGTTTTTGCGACCTACCAACCTAAATAACTCTTTAATACCATGAATCCCGTGCAAAACCTCAAAACTATAAACAACAATTGATGGAAACTTAAGATCTGATGAAGGGCATTTCAGCATTATTTTTTAACTATTTTTTTTTTTAATAATAAGTTCAGGGGTCAATTGTCAGCTCAGCATTAACGGAATAATTTAAATCCAGGGGCGGAACATAGTATGACACTATGACCTAAAGGGTGGTAAGCCACCCTATCATTTCAATTTTTCTTACCAAGTGTTAGAAGTTCATCTGAATTTTACATTGTATATATAGCAGCCCTCCAATGTAATAATACAAGCTTACAAGGACTTGAGCATAAAAGTTGAAAAGCAAAACTTCCTGTTCCTACCTGCATTTTTCATATCATGTCCCTAGGTTTCCGCATCATCTATATTAAAAAATAAAGAAACTTCTTGCTTTTGAAATTTGGAAAGCCCTCATTCTGTCGGCGAATAGAGAAATTCAAATTAATTACACGAGTTTGACTATGAAAAATAAATGGTTCAATTGAGATTAAACTGAACTGTTCTCAAAAAGTACTTACAGATAAGACATAGACAATGCAATAATTAAGCATATGTAATATGTAATCATTTCAATCAAACAAGCATCCTCTGACAAAGACCTTCCAGCAGCCAACTCTGTTCATATAAATTGGAAATTATTGGTTCAAATTGAAAAAACACCACTTCTCTCACCAACCTTATTCCATGGCTGATACAAAGTCCACCTCCAGTTCCATTTTCTCAACCAATCACATATACTACCTAGCGCCTCTCCTCGCCATAGCCATCGCACTCACTCTATTTCTCCCGTCTTTTCTCAGCTCATCCCCATCCCCATCCCTTCAAGTTTCTGACAAAGAAGATGACACTGAAATTCCCATAAATATCACAACTGCGATTGACTCGATTGGAACTAGACCTAGAGAAGCCTTTGCCAACCTAAAACAGGCCTATGACCGCTGGGACTCTGAGATTGGCTGCTCCTGGTTCAGGGACAAGTTCAGGAGATGGAAGGTAAATGAATCAGCTGTGCAACAAGCCGATGGTGGAGATTGCTCAGAGTTTAAGCTTGACCATGTCAGCGTGTGGGCCAAGGCAGTGTCGTGGGTGCCTGAAGCCTTGGACGGCTTGTATGATTGTCAGTGCGGGTTGAGTTGTTTGTGGACCCAAAATGAGGTGCTGGCAGACAAACATGATGTGGATTTATACGAGGCTTACGGCCCCCCCGAAACTGTAAGGCTCGACTTGACTTCGCTTTTTCCCTTTATCACCCCACCTCCCCCCTATAGATTTGTGAGGAATCTCTTGAATGAAAGAAAACAAACGGACCCATTATTGTCAAATGGCTATTCAGAAGTACACTTCAACTTCCTGTTGTGCTGGCAGTTTGATGATTTGTGTACAAGTTCACATCTGCAGCCATTGAGAGCATGATAGGTGGACCCCCACCAAAGATAAAATAAAATAGAACTCCCTAAAAATCTTCTGGGCAAGATGTGCCATTTAAAATTGATCTGACAGTCCGCATGTGCTATCACAGGGGCTTACCATTACACCAATGGCAGGAAATACAAAACCATCTTTGTACAGGGTCAGACTGGTCTGTTATATTTGATTTCAAACGGTTTTTGTTCCAAAAAGTTAGGTCCGCATTAAATCGAAACTGTAATGTTGAAAGAGAAAAAAAAAACTCAAAAAGAATGTCTGAATGTTGTTTGCAGTTTCAACTTTTCCTGCAAAATTAAAAGAAAAAAACTATGCTGTACCCCTTCAATTGTTAATTTTTAAGCTCATAATGTTATTCTGTAGAGAAAAACAGGTGAGCCACTCAGAGCCTTCATAGATCTGGAGGCTTGGGGAAGACCATCAGGGCACGAGGATATCTTCGTCGGTTATCATTCCAGTAGCAATGTCCAAGCAACCTATGCCGGAAAGACATTTCGCATCACCCACAGTAACCATGTGGCCAGCAAGAAGAGAGACGTACTCTCTCTCTCTCCCTTTCTCTCTCTCTCTTCACACACACACACACACACATATTTTTTCATGGAAATTTCAAATCAGATGGTTCCTTGAATGTTATTTCCTGAATAAAAGGATGGCTAAAAGATGCTAAGGTTGAGAGTTAACAACAGCTAACACCCCTCAACATATGTCTATTCATATGACAGGATGTGTTGGTCTACTGGTCTTCCTCAAGATGCATTGGTCAACGGGATGCCACTGCAAAATCCTTCCTGTCTCTTCTGCCGCATCACTCTTTTGGCCATTGCCTTAACAACGTTGGAGGCGAGGACAATGCTCTGATGATGTACCCCGACTGCAAGATGGAGGACAACCCGATCACACACTGGTGGGACCACCTACACTGTGCCCAGTCACACTATAAATTTGTGCTGGCCATTGAGAACACATGGACCGAGAGCTATGTCACCGAGAAATTGTTCTATCCCTTGGAAGCTGGGTCGGTGCCAATCTATTTTGGCGCACCTAATGTCTGGGACTTTGTGCCTCCCAATTCGATTATTGATGCATCCAAGTTCGAGTCAGTTGAGAAGTTGGCAGAGTATGTTAAGGCTGTCGCAGAAGATCCTGTGGCTTACGCAGAGTTCCATGCATGGAGACGATGTGGTGTGCTTGGAAATTATAATAAGGTCCGCTCGGCTAGCCTTGACACCTTGCCGTGCAGGCTTTGCGAGTTTGTTAGCAAGAAAGGTGGAAGGAGTGCCAACTCTACACAATGATCTTTTGTGTCTGTATTCAACTTGGTTAGCTTTTTGAAGATTAGTTCAGTTGTGTAGCAATTACTTGTGTTGGATTCCAAGTCATTTGATTTTATTCTCTTTTCTGGAAATTTGGTTATGTTCAGAAGTTCAAGGAACAAAGATGTATATAGAATATAAATTTTAATTCCATTGCTTACAAGCAAAAGTTGTGAGCGCAAAAATACAAAAACACACAGCATATCTTGCTTCAGCAATCCTAAGAACAACTCCATATGATGCAAAATATGTGTGAGGTCAAGAAGACAGAACAATCAAAATTGAACTCCGAGCTGAAAACAAATTTAACTTAGAGGTGCAGATTTGGGAAGAACATTGGAGAATATAATTACTCGGAACAAATTACACGATGATCTTATAAAGCCATGTTCTTTATATTTAATCATACCTCTTCATCAAATTATAATGCAAGAAAGCAAAAAAAAAAATCACAAAAGCCCCACCTAATGATACAACCAATTCCTAGCATTTGCAACAATACAACAAATTTATCTCCACAAAAGTACTAAAGAAATTACCTCCAGTGAAGGTCTCACATTCTCGTGCATGACGGGTCGAAATCATCAGGCGCAACCTGTTGGATCCAAGTCGCCAAGGTTTTCTTCACCTCCATATGATTGACATATGCAAGCTCATACATACTACATAGATTGACCACTATGGTTTCATCCACAGCCACCGTTGGAATCCTCTCCAATGCACCCTCCAGTCCTTTCACCGCATCAGAGATATCCCTTGAGTACATCAAGCACACTGCTTTATTGTTCACTGCCACCACATCAGAACTGTCTCTCTCTATGCAGGTCTCATACTCTCTCACTGCTGATGTGAAGTCCTTTGCCACAACAAAACCGAGTGCATTGTTTCTTCCTATAAGATTCCCTGAAATGATACAAGAAGCCACTAGAATCAAACAGATACACATGAGAAGTGCTGGTACGCATTGACTGGTACGGACTGGTACGGACTGGTACGGACTGGTACTGAAATCCAATCAGACTGGTTATAAACCAAAATCACGGCCTAACAAAATGGAATTTATAACTTTGATGGCATTCAAATAACCAATTTACCTTTTGCTGCATCAATCTCTGATCCCGCTTCTTTAAGTGCTGATTCGACTCTCTGAAAAGAATCTTTGGCACCGTTCAAATCTCCAATTTGAAGTTGCAAATACCCCAGTCTGGACAGAATCACTGGGTCAGAAGGGTCCTTCTCCAGCATCTCTTCAATCAGAGAGAACACCACGTCATACTCCTTGAAAGAAAAATGATGAGCAAGGAGAAGAGATAGCACGTAAAGTTCGCGGCGGGGCCATTGGTGAGTGCGACAGAGGGATAAGAGATCGTACAGCCGATCAAGGGTTTGCGGCCGGTCGCCGAGCCTGTGGGGGAGGAGTGCATGAAGTATGCGCAGAGAGAAGGGCACAAAGGATCCAGAGAGAGAGGAGTAGATGGCAGGGTAGGATTGGAAATGGTATTGAGGGGAGTCCAAGGGGGAGAGAGTGGAGAGGAGCCTGGATAGGTCGGGGTAGCGGCGGAGCTTGAAGAGCGAGAGAGCGGAGAGAGTGGAATGGAGGAGATGGAGGTGAGGTGGATGGGAGAGAGGGGAAGAAGCGGGGACGGAGGAGAGTAGGAGGTTCCACTGGCCACGATGGCAGAGGGAGAGAAGGGAGGAAAGGGAAGGGGAGATGTCGTCTGGAGAGGTGAAGGTAACTGGGGAAGAAAGCGGGTCGGCTTGAGGAAGTGGATCCATGGGAGGAGAGATTGGTTGAGAAGAGAGAAAATCAGAAAAGAAGAGGAGAGAAGAGGCATTGAGAGAGGAATTAAGATCCAGTGCAATACCTGACTGCCTGAGTAGAATGAGATCTGAGTCGTCAATTTCTAAACGGATCTAATGTTCAAATGGACACCGTTTTACTTTGATTCGGTTGGGAGTATTGTGAGGAGAGGTGGGTTAAAATGGGCCGACTAATGTGCACAAGACGAACACACAAGGAGACGTACAAATTCAACAGAAGGCCCAACATACAAGACCTGTGTTTAGTTGGATTTTGCGCAGGCGATGGGAAGGGTAAAACGTACCGTGTGGTTATGTAACGTACCAGATATATAACACGCTGTGTCTGTGGTATACCGTAGTTAAGTTAATTTTGTAAGTGGCATGACTCAGATATATAACACGCTGTGTCTGTGGTATACCGTAGTTAAGTTAATTTTGTAAGTGGCATGACTAAAATATTAAGAGGTAGTTACAGTATTCAAATAGTCACGCTATGTGAGTCATGTCGTTCTCAAATGTACCGTGACAAATGTGTCTCGTGTGACTATTTAATCATAATTTAAGTTAGTTTATTTAAAATTTATTATTTAATTAATATCTAATAGTCATAATTGCACGTGACTACATATCGTACCGTACCGAAACTAGATTTTTCACGTGACGTGATGTGACGTGTCAAAGTTTCAAAATATAATCACGGCACGGGACACACACGTGCTATGTCGCTTCGTGCCGTAATTGTGTCGTTCCATAATGAAGCCGGCTCCGCCGTGCCATTTTCAGCGCAATTGGATTAAAAAAAAATACCCAGCAAGAATATACTTGAGCCCTTTCAAGTTTCAACAGTTCCAGTGTTTTGAATACTATTGGTAATTTTGACCCATTCAAGCTTCTATAATTTGTCTTTTAGCAGTTATGAGTGAGATCAATGAAATAACAAATATTTTAAATAACTAAGTGGTGCATCAGTATTTAGGCGCAACATGAATGGAACAATTGGTAGCAGCCATACTCTCTTATCTCCTTCGTATACTTTGTTTTGTTTTTTTTGGGTCCTAAAGCGGTCCCCTCAACAGATCACACCGGTTTTCTTTTTTAGAAATTGACATATTGCCAAAATAATTACAGATATACATTCACATAATACAATAAACAAATGATAATTTTTTTCTCGAAAGGTAAAAAATACTGAAAAACAAACTTCTAATATGATAATTAATAATAAATAAACGAAATTTCAGAGTTAGGTATCTCGTAGTGGAAAGAAATTTCTCCATATAAATTTTGATATTAGTTATTTTAAAACATTAATGTTTTTAGCGGCCAAAATATAAGAGACGTGTCGAAGCTCATTTTTTTAAATTTGGATCGGCTTTTAATTATTTAAAAGATGTCATTGAACAATGATCTGTACTGTGACCAAAATATCAAGGAATGATCACGGCACGCGAGTCACGCTATGACTATTCACGTGTCGTGTCCAAACATAACTAATTATGTTTCTCACGTTTAACTATTTTTTCATAACTTAAGTTAGTTTCTTCAATATTCACTATTTGATTAAAATCTAACGATCCTAATTACACGTGACTCGCGTGCCGTGACTTGTGTGATTACATGCCGTGTCCAAAGCTTTCGCATACCGTGTCGTAATCAAAATATCAAGAAGTGGTCACGACACGCAAATGAACACACCACGCGACACACAAGTTATGACACGAAATAGTAACACGTACCGTTTCGTACCGTTACCATACCGTTCCGTGACGGAGGCAGCTCCGCCGCGCCATTTTTCCCACACTAGGAACCGGTGAATGGTTTTCGGATAAAGGTACGGTAAAACCATTCATTATATTTTTATCAAAAGCATATCCAGAAACAACATTAGTTAACAAAAGTAAAAGTATAAATTTAAATTTACTCGACTGTTCTTTGTTACAACAAACACAGAAATAACCATCTCAAGTGCCACATTATTGCTCCCGATCAGATCATCAGACTCACACTAAAAAGATGTAACAGCAATTTTCGTACAAATAATCAACAATACCCGTATAACATCAAAACCCGACTAGTATACCTTTTCCAAATTAGGAGATGTAGAATAAAGGGAGGAACCAAAGGAAGGATTAGACTTAGGATTAATAACTCCAAAGAATGCTTCAAAGCTAAAAAAAAAAAAAGAGCAACACATAAGTAGGTTTCTTCTCTTTCTTGCACCCACCTCAACAAGTCCAAGAGGAAGATCTCTTGATCAAGGGTTTCATCAATCGATCTTCCTCCAAGGATATCATGCCTAAATGAGATGGGTCTTCGAGCAACATTTTCGCAACCAAATAGCCGGCAATTGACCAAGTTTGGAATTTACGAGCTTGTTTACCGACATAACGGCCAAGTTTACCATCGTAATACTCAGGCCATCCATCTTTCAATAAACGGCTCTCTGCTAGGTCCATCGCTCGTCGAGCAATCTGAGGCCGACCGACCTTGATGCATGCGGCCGTCAGAAGCCACAGAAGAACTGCAAGGGAAATTTTGGAAGATGAATATAACATACAGGGAATAATAAAATTGAGCTTCTTGCAATGTCAGGTTTAAACTATAAACTAAGTTTGACTTTTTCCAAGAGTAAAAATGGAAGGGGAAAAATAACAAAAGAAAGTTTTTTTTTTAATTAAAATAGCAACAAGAGATATTACATGAGGCTATGGTACTACGCATAGAACAGATTGTCTGTACTATGGATCAATATCTCAATTTTCAAAGTCCAAATAGTCAATCCGAACCGCTGAACATGATCTCCATATGAAATTTACTTGTAGATCAAATTTTACATTTTTTACTATTTGTTTAGATAGGTAGAAAATCACTTGATCTAAAGTAGTGATTTTCTACTATCTAAAGAACTTGTAAAAAAATTCTAAAAAATGTAAAATGTAGTATGCAAGTACATTTTCATATGGATATCATGTTAAACGGTTCAGATCAACTATTTGAATATGCAAGTACATTTTCATATGGAGATCATGTTAAACGATTCAGATCGACTATTTGAACTTTGAGAAAGGAGATATTGATCCATAGTACGGATATGCATAGTACCATAGCCTCACTCAAAGAGATTTATGCATGCAACTAACATCCAAATCTTTTAGGGGAGTTGTGACCGACATTCACAGACTTAAAGGAAAGGTTAAAACAATAAACCAATTTTCTGCTGGAGAAAGAGGGAGCAATTCATAAGGTGTCATCCAAACTTAGACCTCCAAAACAAGGTTGTTGATTTGATATTAATTCAGTATGTAATTGCAAGCAAGTAAAATCTTAAGTGTGTTGCAATTTGGTAAAATGTTAGGTGCAATCTAAAATAAACAATATAAATACTAGCGTTGATCTCAGTTACCTGGCCAGGAGCCTCCATTGTGGTAACTCCATCGAGTATTTTTTGGGTCGCAACCTGTTACTATCCTCCATTCATGGCTCTCGATTGCGGGATAACAAATTTTCATAGGTGTCTCTCCTATCAACTCCTCCCACCTCTCCTCTAGCAGGTCCATTATGGCTGTTGACTGCTCTGGTGTGGCAAGAGAACAAAGAATCGCTACGCAATTCCCCAATGCAAACCACCTGAAATTAGGAGTTCAAATAATAAATAACAATGAGTAAGAGATAATTGATATATGTAACTGATAATAAATTTAAGAGCACATACCTAAATTAAATAGTCTACACTTTCATTCTAACATACATTGAAGTCTAAATGTATGAATTGCAGAAGGTTGTTGATTCTGATGCCATTACAAGTAAATTAAGTTACTACCTAATAAATTGTATTTAGCATAAACTATGGATCTATCATCTACATCATAATAATCAAGCTAATCTATAATCTTCATGGATTTGACTAGACAAGGTTTAGAAAATATCATATTTAATTTCGTCAAAAGACTAATTATCAAATTAGCATCTACCTAAAATCCATTCTTGCCGGGCTGACATTTCCAATGAAATAACCACCACGAGACGGCATGAAATCAAACACCCAGTCAGGAATAGAGTCGGGAATAACATTGAACTTATTCACAGCTGTGTGGGAGTATTCCTCAGTCTTGAACCGGTATATATCATTTAGCTGTTGGAAATCAAGCCAGAAATAGGTCCGCATGTGGTAGCTCAAGGCATGGAGGCGTGTTACTATTCTCTCTATAACCTCTTTTCCCTCAGCATCGTGTTTTAGCAAGGACAAAGCACACCTCAGTGCCATGAAGAACAGAGCCTGGATTTCTATGGGATAGCCGTACACTCCCTACAGAAAGTAAGAACATTCAAATTTTAATTCCAAATCAAATATGTGATTCTCAAGAAAGTAGCAAGACAAAACATATAATTAGTCTTTCTTATTCCAACCTTTTCCCAAGTTAATTCACAATTTATGTTAATTTAAGGCCTTGTACATAATGGAAGCTTTACTCACTGAAATTGAGGGCTTGATTGAAAATATGAGTGTGCATTGTGCCAAAACTAGACCATTGAGGCTTACTTGGGCTTATTTAGGGTGCTTAATCCAATATCTCCAGCACAGTTGACACATTATTAGTCTGAATTAAACTTATGACAACTCTGGTGCAGGTAAGACTAGTACAATATCCCACCAGTCAAATAATACATTCAAACTTACCATTCTACGATCAATCATGCAGCACCCATCAGCACAAAGTAAAGTGGGGAATGTATCAAACCCCTCCGACAAGCACAAAGATAGTATAAGCCTCATTCCCTTCTGACACTGAGCACTCTCTGCCAAGGTAATATCTCCAGTAGATTTTGTGTATGCGCGAAGCAATATAATCCACCAGAAACCAGAGTCAACCGGTGCGACCCGACCAATGGCACTCTCACCAAAATCAGCGACAACAGTATCAATACCTCTGTTTGGGTCATGAAGGACCTTGAAACTAGCAGGCATAACCCCTTCTCCGAGCTTGAACCGGTCAACTTTCTTTTCCCAGCCTTGGAGTAAAAGTGTTCTTAGTAGGAAGTTTTTTACAATTTCATGTTCACCATTCATTAAGAATGCGAGTGCACTTGGCACAAAATCTCGAACAAATACCTGAAAGGATCAAATTGGTTTGATGTGAGTTTAATTAGCAATTGAAAGGTACAAAATCATTTTCTTTTCTGAGAAAAGTGCAAGGAGCCAGCAATTTCATTAAAAAAAAAAATCCAGAAAGAAACTGAAATTTATTAGTTAAGCACTTGTTTTAAGTATATTGTGGACTTAAAAATCAAGTCAGGTCAATATTGATTTGCTATATATTTGTTCTGAATATAAGTTACGAAAATGCTAGCTAATTTATACAAATGAGAGTTGCTACATAGCTGGAGACCTTTGTGTTTTTTTCTTACATAAAAAAAAAAAAACTTGATTCGGGTAAATAATCTCTTGGAAGAAGTCCATTGGACAGCTAACACTTCAAAAGATATTTATGCATTCAATCAACAATAAAGGAAGTAGAATATTTGAGCTGGTTATGCCTTACAAATACAACGAAAGAAAAGAATCCTGCGATTAAGAGCTTCCTGGTATCAAAATTTTGCAAAAATACACAGCAGAGAGCATTAATCAACCTGTAATTTGGCCAATATGACCAAATAGTGACAAATCAAACTAAAAAGATACACATCATGCCAAGCATGAAATACATATCCAAGGTCTGATGGTACTGCACACCAGCACTGAACTTGAATATTGCGAAAACAATATTTTTAACAATGATTGCATACCTGATCATAATTTAGCACCTCCTCCGATGCATGATCATAAGCCGCAATTGTCCCCACAGGTTGCCCCTTAAAATAAACTAGTGACCGTCTCAGTGCCTCCCATGCCTCACCTACCATGGGGTGTGGCTCGAATGAATTTCGGGCTGAACTGAGCGGTGTGTCCAGACCTGATATGATACCAGGGGAATAGACAGCATCATACCCATCCATACCGGCTTTGATGTTGCCCCCAATTGAAAATTCACTCATTGACCTGTCATCAAATGATCTCTGCCGTTCAATGTTAAGTCGAGGCTTATCCAACAGTCGAGATAGATCATCAAAGGCGTCTTGCTCGGTGATTGAAGCATGAGAAGGTGCTTTTCTCATGTCCCCTCCTACAGTAGCTGTTGCTACTGCTGCGTCCATTTTTCTTTTTCCTTTCTTGTTTCTTTTTTTGGCTACCTACTAGCCGTTTTCTTGAGTTATATATTTGGTGCGCGGAGGGTCCCTTGAGATCTGCACAGACGGTTCAGATTAGATCAGGTCCCCACTCTGTGAGGAATAAGAGGTTAAAAATAAGATTGTATAATGATCTCTTTCTTTCAGAGAGAACTTGGACTTTTCTTTGTGGAATAGACTTCTATTGCTGGACTCTCACTAATCGCAGCTGGAATAGACAAGAATAAGACCTGCAATATGCCTTATCCCAGTCTTGTCATCTGCAAAACGCTAATTTAAAACCGATCAGGTAAAAAAACAGAACACGTATCGCTGTCAGGAAACATTGGAGAAGAGATCTGAAGAGGAAACAGCCAGATCTGTTAAAAGTGCATGCACAACAAGCGATTTAAACCGTAGATGTACCAATCCTATATGAACTAGATCCAGAGCAATCGACGATCGAAAGAAAAAGCACATAGAACAGTCCAAAGAACTTGAGGGAGAGCAAAAGACAAATATCAAAAGTAAAAAGGTACAGAAGAGGGGAGAGATAGTGAACAGTTGCAAACCTGAGCTCCTTTGAAAGAGGAGAAGGGGTTCTGTAGGGGACAGGTGGAGCACAACTGGAGAGGAGGGGAGGGAGGGGGGAATGGAGAGTTTAAAAGGAGGAGAAAGAGAGGAGAAAAAAAGAGCATGAGGGAAGGAGAGGGATATTTATAAGAGAGGTGGAGGAAAGAGTGGAGGAAAGAGAGAAGGGAGGGACGAAAGGAGTGGGGGCTGCTAAAGAGTGGGGAAAATGGCCTCCTCTTCGGCTTCGCCTTATTGGGTCGGGCATCATCTCCTCCTATCACTTTTCCTATTCGCTTGGACATTGTTTTATTGCATGCACTCGGTGTATATTCCGTCAACTGGTTGTAACTTGTGGCTCCCGGCGCCAGTGACCTACTACTAGGCTGTGGGGGTTCCTGAAATGAATGAAGATCAGACAAGCAGCGATATTTGATAGAGAGCATCTTTTAATTGCCCAAACAGTTTAAAATGCTTATTTATTTGATCCGAGAGGGCTAGAATGTATTAACGGCACATCATATTTGACAATGGTTGTAAATATTAATTCTGTTTTTTTCTTTTTTTCTTAAAGAAGTGTTAATTTATGTTTCTACTTTTGTTCATTCATCTCTTTCTTGGAAAATATATATAATGGGTCTATCACAGTCCGCAATTAAATATATATATATATATATATTTGATAGTGTTGCGATTTAGGCTGTCATACTTGAGCAACCCTATTATGTATCAATTAAATAAAAATGAATTGGTTCAAATTGGATCTTTTTTTAATAATAATGTATATCAAATAGAGTAACGTTGATTAATATTTCATTCCTTTTATTAACTAAATACAATTTGGTTTGGCAGATCAACTGGCTCAAAAATATAAATCAACATTTTTTATTAATTTTTCTTTTTTATTAGATATTGATAATTACATCTACATTAAAAATAAAATAGCTTCTTGTTTGATTTTTTTTTCATTTTTATTTCATTATTGCATGTGTTTTGATTGGATTGAGAGTTGTCCCTCTTAATTAATACAAAACACGAGACATTCTAACATTGTAAGGTGCATCAATCATTGTATCACTAAAACTATAATTGTGATGGAAACGTAGCGTGTTAAAACAATGATAAATTAATACTCTTATTGTTATGTGTAGGAATAAAATAGTAAGATTCAACTTTTTATTGAGATAGCGAAAATGAAATTTAAGCTATGACAAATGTATGTTGAATTTATTTTAAGCAATAACGTTATGTGATAGAATACCTATTCCGAACTATTAGTTGTTTGCATCATTCACAAGAACAATGCTTTTAACACAAAAAATATTGAAATGTCAATAGAACAAAGGCTAAAATCCACTACTCATATCACAATGCACTCCAACCGCTAAATTAAATATTGTTATTTTTCCATCTGCACTAAACCAAAAAGAAAATATAAAGAAGTTAGAACAGTGTTTATTAAGAAAAATGAAAAGGCATAACTTCAAACATTGTTGCAAAAAAAGAAGAAAATACTACTTTTAATTATTATTTTATGAGAATCGAGTTTTGATTTAGTAACAAAAGGCAATGTCTCAGCGTAGAAGATTGCAGATTCAAAATTAGATAAAGGATTTCATGTGAATATTATAACTTACTCGAAAAAAAAAAACTTATTGGTTTCTTTAAAAAATGAAAAAGACAGCCGGTAGACCAAGATTTGGAGAAGGATAAAAAATCCTACAATAAAAATATTACATTAGTAAAAAAAAATATCCGGGGCTTACCAAAGCTTGAGTCAACCAAAAAAAATTAGTTAAGAAGGAAAAGAGAAGTAGGGAACTCTTATAACATTTATCACGTCGGAACCAGCAAATTTGACCCCAAAATAACGCGCTTGTGCCAATTCATGCTGACATGGCAATTGAAATAATGCATTTTTTTTATTATATAAGGAAGCCTATCTTAAATTCCCCACAATTGTGAAGCAATAAATGGAATCCAATTATCCTATATTAAATTGGCATTTTTATTGTAGACGCTTCCCACCGCGCAATTAATTTTTGTCTACCCTCTGAGGCTGCCATTAAACCCCAAGAGCGAGGAGATCGGAGAATTAAATAATTATAATAAAAAATTGAGGCTATGATACTTTACAATTCGCACATAAGTCCATATTGTAATCTATAGTTTTATTTTCAAAATTAAAACATTCCATCCGAACTGCTGATATAATCTTCATAAGATTATGCACTTAAACAAAAATTTCCATTTTTTTAATTATTTTTTGTAGATAGGAAGAAAATCACTATTTTCATACGGTTTAGAATATTTCTATATAAAAAAGAGAGTATTTGTTTTAAAAAAAAATAATGTAAATTTTGGTTTGCAAGAACAATTTTTATATGTTGATAGAATTGAGCCGTTTGAATCAATTATTTAAATTTTTAAAAACATACGTATAAATTCGTAGTACATATCTAAGCACACTCTGTAAAGTGCCACGTCATCATTCGTAAAAAATATATATGTTAATTATGTCCATAACCCCTGTGCCGATTTGTTGTGCTCACTTTGTCATGGTCAATGTGATTTATTGAAAAAAATAGTGAACATCCATCCATGCATTCAATCATATGTTGTTCGTTAGAATCTGCTTTGAACTTTAAAAATGATATGATTTATTTATGTTGCTTCCAGTTATCAATCACCTTGCAAATTGGAATGCAAAAACGAATTAAAAAGCAAATTATTATGGGAACGGAAAAGCAATTAGAACAACCTTATCATATTGTTTTTTTATTAAATTAGAAAGATATTTTTTTACTGGCCTAAAACATATCAATAATGAGTAAGGCTTGGGTGCTATGGATAACATAAGGTCATTTATACTACGGTCTCAAAATCTATCATATAACTTTTAAATTTTGATTTAAGTAGCTTAATAAATTGGTTATATAATAATTTTGTAGAATACTAATTTTTACTATTTTTAAAGTTTTTTTACTATTTTTTATGATTCATAAAAGATGACAAAAAATGACCTAAAATATTGACAGTTTCTTTTATTTTTAGGCTATTTTTGTCTATCTTTCATAAATCATAAAAAATAGTAAAAAAAATTCTAAAAATAGTAAAATTAGTAGACTATAAGTTTATTATATAACCAATCTATTGAGCTACTTAAATCGAAGTTTGACGTTTATATGATAGATTTTTGAGACCGTAGCACGGATGACCTTATGCTATCCATGGCACCCAAGCCTTACTCATCAGTGATATCTTGATAAGGATGGATATTAATAGAAATGTTAAGAGGGGTGACAAAAAAGCTTGTAGCTCATGAATCAATTGTGACTTGCATCTAATTTGTTTGCTAACCGCTCGTTCATTTGTGGACTGAGTTGTTAACGGGCCAGCTCGCCACTAGTTCGGTCTAAAATTAACAAGTTTGAGCAGGGATCTAGCTCGCTGGTGAGCCAGCTTGGTCCATGTATAAATTTGTTAATTTGTACGAATTTGTGTGAATTCAGTATGCATTAATTTATTTTGTGAAATATGTTTGTACGAATTTGAAAATTTAGTGTTTTGATATGTATGAATTTAGTTACAAAATTTATGAGAGTTCACTTTATAATACGTTATCTAATGCATTTGGACTTTTAGTCTATGAGCTTTTACGAGCTGACTCGGCTCGCTCGTTAGCAAAACAAGCGAGCCACAGACCATTTTTTTTAGCTTAGACTCTAGTGTTAGCTCGTTCATGGCTCGCTCGTTTCAACGAGCCAACCATAAATTTGATCAAACCGAACTGACTTGTTACCACCCTACATTTTTAAGAAATAAGCTCCTTCAAGATTTAGAGTGTCTTCTCACCCAAAATTTACCGGTGACATTCAGAAAAGTGGAAAATCATAAGCCAATTATTTATTTTGACAACTTCAACTATTATAAAAATATATAAATTTAAAATAAAACATTATAGACATGGTCTATACTATACACATACGATGTATATAATAGATAGCGAGGTTTGATGTATATTTTAGCATGCATTAAGGAACATGAAATTTCAACTGTATAAAATCAGCGATGCTTCGTGCATCATCAAGCAATACATATCTACATAAAATTTGATTGTCGATGTGGCGATGTGTCTAATAACACATGTATAAATATTTTTTTTATTTCAACTTTATTTGAATTTTTTTAAATATCATTGTTAGAATTGTCAAACGATCCCTCTTCTTTAAAATTATTTTAAAGCAACATCATTTTACATGCATTTTAACCGTCAATTTTATATAAAACCTAGAAATATATATTTAATGGGGTAGTTAGAACAACTCGACAATGAATCATTATTCTTAAACTGGTGGAGTTGGGGCGTATATTCCGAATTAATCGTCGCATCTCATGGATAGCTACAGTGAATATAAAATTAAAAATTAAACCTATTTCAAATGATCTAGTTGCATAGTCAGACAAAAATGAAAATAAAAAATAAATTGCACGAACCAATAAACAAGCAATGCAAAAAAATTACTCTCACCGATAAAGATTCTCATCTCTGGTCATGCTGCGCATCATTGGATTTATAAAAGAAAATTATAGTATCTAGTTTTAAAATACTACTTTACAAATGAGTGGGTTTAAATGTCCTATATATTGATTTTTTAAAGATTCAAACAGTTAATTTTTACAGTTTAGCATGATATTTATGTTAAAATATGTCTGGAGATCAAATTTTATGTTGTTTTTTCAGAATTATTTTTATTTTTTAAATAGGCACAAAATCACTATATTTAGATTGTCCAAAATCTTATAATTTTGTATCTATCTAAAAAATAGTAATTTGTTTATAAATATTATAAAATTTGGTCTCCATACACATTTTAATATAGATATAGTGTTGAGCAGTTCAGAGAGAGTGTTTGAACTTTGAAAATAAAAATAAAGATGTGGGATTAGGGCTGTATAAAAAGCTCGCAACTCGTGAGCCGCTCGAACTCAGCTCGGTAATGAACTTGCTAACAACTCGTTTATTTAAAATTTGAGTTAGTTTGACTCGAGTTGAGTAACTTGTGACTTAAACGAGTTGAGTTTGAGTTGGATTCTACTCGTGACTCATTTGATTAATAATTTCCTCCATAACTTTTTAAGTATATACTTTGTTTCTTTTGTTAAATGATCACTTACATGTTTTTAATTTGTAGATTGTTTGTTGAAATCTTATGGGCCGGTATGGGGAGGAAACAGTTGTTGAAATGTTCTAATTTTTTTTCTTTCAATCGAACTAGTTGCTGAAATGAACATTCCCACTTTTATTTTGATTATGATTACTATATATTTTGGCATTCAGCACAGACTGTATATGGCATATGCCTATGCTGAATTTAAAATAATAAATAAATTCTTATTGAAAACGAGTTGATTCATGAGTCGCAAGTCAACTTGAGTTTGAGTCACCGAGCCAACTCAACTCGGTGTTCTCAACTCAAATCAACTCACCTCACTGTCTTTCGAATTGAGTTCGAGTTATTCATTTTTTTTTTTTTAAGCAAGGCAATAATTTGCCCGTTTCATATATTGAAACAAATATAATATTTACATGATACTAAATGTTAGATGCCTACGTAATGCATCCCAGGAAATGAAGAAAACAAAAACAACTAGCAATTTTGGACCTCACTGAGAGGTGTACTCAGATATAGTCCAAGATCAAAATACTCAAAAGCAAAGTTAAACTAGAAAGTAAACTAGATATTGTGCACACATGCACAGTCATAACAAAATAACAAAGATGATCACTCATTCTCTTCTCTTGTCACCCAGTCCAGCAAAAGCACATCTTCAGGATCCAACATTCGAGTTATTCATAACTCGAGATAACTCGGCTCATTAGTAGCTCTATGTGGAACATAAGTGAGACATGAAAACAATGATAACATTTTAACCACACTCTTTACAAAATACATCTATTTAAATCCACATTGCTCGTATTTATACGGGGGATCTCTATTCCACAATTACTGTCAAAAAAATTGGTGTTGTGTGCGATATTAATTTCTCAAAATTGCATCCAGAATTTTGAAGCAAAATTTAAACTTCAAATGGTATTTTTACTTATTCAACAATTATTTTAACTCATATAAAAAAATAAACACAACTAATATATAAAATGGTGTAAAGTTCACATATAAATGAATTCTACATTAAATGCAAAAACTTTTGGATAAAAATGCAGAAAGAGAATAGAATGCAAAAGTATTTTTTTTTTTTTTTTTATACAAAACGTTTCCAACGCTGTCCGTATAAATCCCGTCCGGTAGCTGACGTACCGAATCCCACAACGTGGGCTCCACTTCGCTGAAGCACGAGCCGCACGCGTGTTATTTTATTAATTTGCTTTTTTTTTCTGTAATTTAATTCTATTCGTTCGCACTCGCGGCGCGCCAACCGGAACGAATGCGTATCCTCTGCATTAACTCAAAAGGAAAATCTTCTGAATCAATGAATCTCAACCGTCCGATTTTAAACGGACGCCAATTCGGCACCTGCTTATACTATAGGGGCTTTTCAATATTAGTACAGATCTAATTCGCACAAATCTTGAGATAGATCGACAGTTGAAATTTATTAACTTAAAAGATTTCCTTTTGAGTTAATGCAGACGATACGCATTCAACCGGAACCTGCTCTCCTCTCTCTCCTGGTGCCAGCGCTATATTAACACGTGGCTGTTTCCCATTGGTCAAAAGTGTCGCTAGCGATATTTGACCAGAAATTCTCACATTATCCGCAATTGGACGCTTTTTGTCCGGCTGTCTTCTTTCTGTACCGTGGGGTACGTGATATATCAACCGTTGGATTTGGTCATATAGTTGACTGCACCACGAACTTATTTGGATGGACGTGGAGTTGTGGAGCAGATTTGATTTCTGAAATAAAGAAAATATGTTGTGAGCGGGCAATGATTTTGGATTTGAAAGTTAATTCTTATTGAGGATGCTTATTGTGGAATCTTATTAGATTATAAACGAATGAAGAGAATTAACTAAAATATTAAATAGCCAATTAAGTATTTATTTACCGAAAAGAGATTACTTGATAGACGTTTATTTATCAAGATTTTCTAATCAGAGTGTTATGCATCGTGTACTGTTATTTTTTATAATATCACTAAGATTCACCCATACATAATGTAGGTAGGTTGATCTCGTACGTTTATTATTTTTATCGGTTGGTGAGGAATATAAAATTTAGTGTTTCAGAATCTAATTAATAATAATAAGAAATATGAATACATAAACATGTTAGATATAATAGTTAAGAAAACTTTTACTGTTGTTCGTACAATAATCTTTTACGTCTATTTGACTAATTTGCAAAAACATACAATTATTAAATTTTACGATTTCTTCTATTTTGAGATTATGTAGGTCTAAGAAGAGTAAGAACTGCAGTATAATATGCTTGGACTGAAGAAATCATGAAGACTTTTATCAAGAATGTAAATTGTAAAATCTAAACTTGGTAAAGTGTTTTTAATGTTGTTTAAACAGGATAAAAACGTTGGTAACATTTGTAAAACGTTATAACGATTATATCTTAAGAAAACGCTGTGAAACAACTTGATTAAAGACAAAGGAATAAAAAATATGCTATAATGTTTTAAAAAGTTACAACGTTTTCTGTAACGTTTTATAAATTGTGCTATAACGTTTTAAAAAGTTATAAACGTTTTCTGTAACGTTTTAAAGTGTTATGTAACGTTTTAATTAAATTCAGCTTTCAAACAATTCATGTTTTCAATCAAGATTTTACAGAACAAAATGTTATGTAACGTTTTACAACCGTTGTAACGTTTTGGATCAATTAGTTGAGCTGTCAGAAAATTGAAAACCTAAAATCACATTATAAGATAAAATGTTGTAACGTTTTAGCTCAATTTGTTATTTCTGGAGCTGTCTCTATAAATAGAGCAATGGGGTCTCTTCCCCACTTAACTTAGCCGTCCCTAAACTTCAAAAGAGGCTATTTTATGAGAGTTTGGTTCCACCATTGTTGATTGAGCTTAAAACTTCAATATCTCTCAATCAATCTCAAACAACCTCAAATCCACTTCACTAATTTCTAATTAGATTAGGTTAGAGTGATCTATTGAGTGTTTCTCTTGTTCTTGAGTAGATTGTGTGACTTTCCTTGTTTGTAAGGGCTCGCCGGCTCAAACGTCGAGTTGCTTGTATGACTTCCCTTGATTGTAAGGGCTCGCCGGCGCTCATCTCTCGTTGGCCGTGACTTCCCGTTTTGTAAGGGCTCATGGTTCACAATTGTAATCCTTTCATATTGGGTAATAGAAAGGCACACCTAGAAAGAGGTTGTGACACCTCGGAGACGTAGGCCATTGTTTTGCTGAACTCCGTTATCATCCCGCGTGTCAAATTTTTCTAAACTCATCTCTTTTACTTTTAATTGCAATTTAATTTCAGTTTTCGAGCTAATTAGCGGTGCCCTATTTCAACATTTACTTCTAATTTTATTCTAATAAAAATATTAAATTTGAGCTCACTGCAGTGATTACCTGATTAGTTATGAAACTGGTAAATTCTTGCTTATTTGATACATTATGATAATCACGGACATGCACCGGGTGCATGAACTGACTGCAGCTTCTACAGGACAGAGGGAAAGACGAGAGGTCAGAGGAGCCGTAGGAAGAATCTGGCCCACCTACCGCGCCAAGTCACCAACTCGTTTGTTGGGACCCTGCTTGCGAATCACGTGCTACAGGAGCACAGCTAACCACCAAAACAGGGACGTCGCACGTGACTACACGTCAGTGCGGCCGTGGCTGCTCTCGGAGCACTTCCATTTTCTGAGCCGTTCGGATGTGATCTGCTGTTGCGTCAGCAGTATTACACTCCGTGCGATGGGATTTTGTTGCTTGAATTAATGGAATTCGCATCCTCTGCATCAACTCAAATTTTGAGTTGAGATCTGAACCGCCCGATTTAAATTCGCACTAATGTTAAAGAATAAGGTGCGTTTATGCAGAGGATGCGGATTTGAATTGTTGGAACTCAAGAGAATATCAACGCAACCGAGTTCCCGAATTTCATACCGTGTAGCTCTTCATGAATGTATAGTTGCTCAACTTACGATTGATTCACAGTCAAGTCAAAAGTGCTTAGCTGCTTTTATAATTATAATTTTTTTATTGTGTATATTGAAATTTAATTAATTTTCTTTTAATATTTTTATTTAGTTCATTCTTTCTAATAAATTGCTAAATTTGTGTCTGTATTAGTCGTTAGACTTCCACTTTGTAAAGATCTATATTCAAATTTCAAGTGTCACATATTGCATTTTACTTTTCAACTTTTCAATTAAATTTGTTTAGTTTTGCCGATGGCTCAAGTATGTATAATTACAGAAAATAACTATAAATTTGAGATTGGAGAGTTGAAGAATCCAGTATAGTATAGTACAGTGCAGTGTAATTTTATTTTATAAGAAGGGTTAGAAATAATGATGTATATAAAATAAAATTACAAATTTTCAATTTATAGGAAAGTTTAGCCTCATTTTTTTTTATTGTCATATGTTCTTGTTTTAGTAGGGCTTTTATCTGTAGGGAAAATGTTCGCAGTATGCTATATTGAAAATTTTATTTTAAAAGATTTTTATATTAATTTTGTTTCCTTCAATTTGTTATTTATTACGGGCAAATTTTAGTCTAAGTTTTATGTTTAATAGTATACCATTTCTGGATTAGTGATTTGCGTTCAGATATTTTATTGTAAATGGTTGAATTTGAGGCAGGTTAGGATTAAATTTGAATTTAAATTATGTCTTTTTTACAGTGAGGATTATAAAGATAAAAATATAATTCGATTTGAGGTAATATTTCTACTGTAATACTCAAATCTGATCAAACTTTTCTAGTATAAAATTTTGAAAGGTTTTGTACTGTTTACCTACAATGAAACCACCTCTTTGATCCATGAGACCCGTATTGATCTCACGGCTGAAAATAACGTACTTTCTCACACTTACATTTTTTCTCTTCTTCGCTCCATGTCGTCTTTTCTTCTCTCTGTCAATAGTTGTTCTCCGTTCGCTCATCGTACCAATATATAAAGATACGTGTAACAACAACAATACCGTACTTTATGATATTTCTTATGTGATAGCATATCAATAATCAAGTAAAATCGTATTTTTTATGGCTAACAATCACTCCAAAGTCCAAACTAACAATTAAGATTTTTAATCACTAATGTCAATAATTAAAAAATATTTTTAAGATTCTCTAAATAAATTAAAATATCATATAATTTCCAAATTTTATAAAGTTATGATGTTAATTGACACCACTAACACTTTACCAGCTCTGTCGCCAATCCAGCTGCTATCTGTTCGATGCCTGTTAATTTCATGCTCTACACGTCTGTTTTACAACGGTTGCATTTTATTATCATATCAATTTGATATCCCACATGTGGTCTAAATTCATCTCCAAGTCCTCTAAGCAAGTAATTAATGTCAAATGATAAGTGCGGCATTCTCTCTGTCAAAAGTTGTAAAGTGATACGTTGATTGGTTGATCTGCTCGGCATAGTACCAAAAGAGAATAAAACAAAAGCAGATATATAGCACGAAGCAAATCGACAAATATTTTTTTATTTAATTTAGATAATAATTTATTTAAAAATATAACAAATCATTTATTTGTTTTCTAAAAAGAAAAAGAAAAATGACCGACTAAAGTCTTGAGCGAAAACAAAAACTTGAGAGGCACATAAATGATGTAAAAAAATGTCAAGATCAAGAAACCAGAGCCAGACAGGTAACCAACAATACATTGACGGTAGATATGCATACAAGCACTGGACACTGCCCCTTTGGACAGGGAAAAAATCAAAAAGGAGATTGAGCATCTCAGGAGCCGTAGAGGTGTTTTCCTTTTTATAAATTACAAATCAGGCACAACATTGGACGAATAACAATAACAATAATACAGAAAAGTGTAGATAAGTCTAGGACTTTGTAAATATTTCCTTTTTTTTATCAATACAAATATTAACGTTGAAAAAGTTAACCTAAAAAAAAGAAAATAATAATAATAATAGTAGTAATAATAATAATAATAAATTGTTAACGGTAATAACATAATGAAAAACAAAATCAACAATAATACAACAGAAGTAAGGGGAGGCTGGTGGAGTTCAGATCCAGTAGGGTACCGCACAAGAGAATCTTTTAGAATGATTCTCTAATTGTTGGATTCGGACCGTTCTTTTAACTTGGCACAAATCTCAAAGCTCAAAAATACTGCCCTCCTATTATGATCCGAATCTCAAACCGTAAAGTGAGGGTGATCCTCTACAATACTACAGAGGATACAGATTCAAGCTGGTGAGGGGTCCAATCTCCTGGGTAACTAAATTTTAGAGTTTGGATTCAGACCGTCCGATTAGAATGTGGAATAATGTATACTGATTTGAAATTTTGTAGGGTGTCTTTAATATGCGTGCTAAAATTGCTCGGACGGTTCAGATTAAAACTCAGAATTTTAATTATTTTTGGAGTTAAAAAGGGATTCGAGCTCGAAAGAGGGGGTTATGAATAAATTAATTTTGGGCCTTTGGCAAACAGAGAAGCACGACATGAGCAATTTGTTTAAATGTTATACCTTTTTATTTTATATAAATTGTGTACTTTTGCAATTTGCCATAATTTATTTTGTTGCTAAGTATGCTACGTATCTTTGAAATAGAGTTGATGGTTGCTTTTATCTTCAAGGATGGTGATTGATGAAATATATAGAATAATTATTGCTTGGAGATTCTGAAGCTTTAAATTCTAATCATCATTATATAAGCAATTATTTAAGGATCAGGGATCCGAACCTTAATGAAGTATCAGAAAAATAAATAAAAAATAAGTGCAGAATTCAGATCCAGTGCAATACCTGGCTGTCTAATATCTGAGTCATTCATTTTAATTTGACACGAATCTTAAAGCGGACCCTCCATATTCCACATAGACACCGAATGGACCATACCATACCACCATAGATTCCAGAACTAATTGCATTGACGTGGTACCACCACAAAAAAAATGTATGAAAGATTAGTTCATAACTCATACGCTAAAATACTTGAGGCTGAATAATAAAATCCAATTAAACAATTTATTTTTCCAATTGCCACCTATAGCTGCTCTCATTTAAGACGACGATATTATTGATTAATAATTGAGCAAATTGTCTTTGTAAGAGTCCGTATTTATTATCTAATTGAAGGAATTACATCATTGAAAAATTGAAAAATGTGATTCTTGTGGGATTGATCTTCTTATTCAAAAAATATAATAAATAATAATTGCTAATACATCAAAAATCAAACGACCAATTGTGGTGACTTTATGTGAGGAATACATTTGGGGACCACTAGCATTTAATTTCTCAAACTAAAATTATATTTTGCCACCTAACTCTTATTAGTTCAAAGGAGGAATATTATTGAAGCACTATTTTGAACTATCCTCAAACACAAGGCAGTTTTCCTTTCTAGTTTCTACAAACTTATCCTGCATTAATTACATAATAATTCAGAATTTGACATCTTCTATCATTCAAGAAAGAACCACAACATCTTTATCAAAGAAAGTAGAATATAATTAAATACAATTGTCATGGAACATTTTTTTTAAATTAATTAAAAATTATCACGTTGGATTAAAAAAATTAAAACTGCTAGCGATTAACAATCAACGGATGAAAATCTATAATTTTGTCAGTGTGAAAATTAGAAGATTTTTTTGAAGAAAATTTGCTAATTTTGAAATTATCATAAATATTAAAAATTGGAAAAAAAAAAGTTAACACTTCGGATAATACCTCTAATAGGAAAACCTAACACAACTGCATAACTATTTTTCGTTTTTACTGTTTTAGTTGTGTGTCTGTTAATGGGAGCTTCAAAACAGGTATGGCTTACTATGAACAATTTGGTTGTTGTTTGAGGACTATAATGGAAGGTTCTTCGTGCTAAAAAAAATATCAATGTCAACAATATTAATCGTATTTCTTTTATTATGCGTATATTCTTGATTCAATGCTAAAAATAAACACGCGGATAATAAATACCATTGGAATCTTTCCCCTGCAAAGAAAGGATGACAAAAAAAAACTAAGGTGGTGAGATCTAAAATTTAGGAGGTCTAAGTTGGTTAACTTCGCTTAGGCTAATCTAACAGGGGCGGATCTAGCATGTAACAGGGGAGGCGGCCATCCTCTCTCAATTTTGAGTTTTAGTAGTGATCCATTGATACTAATTGACTTTGTCCTTTTTGAAAAAAAAAATTGTCCTCCTCTAAATGTTCAATTTGTAATTCGGGTTAAATTTAGTGTTAAAATCAAATTTTTTTTTTTGAATTATGATTGATAATTATAATTATAAGTTAAAGCATCAAAAATTGCAAGTCGAGTATTGAAAAATATAAGCCAAAATATATATTTTTTTTATCGAATATCCAATTCATTAATGAGTTTAAATCCGATTCGATATTTTTTTGTCTCCTCCCTCCTGACAAAAATTCTGGATCCGCTCCTGTGACCTAAGTTATTCATGTTTGATGGAGTACTAAAGTTATGTCATGTTTTAAATTATTTATTGTTTGATTAGATTTTACTAGCCTAAAGTATGGATTTTTTTATATTTTATTTTTTCGGGGTCCACTATCTGTAATAATTTAGGTAATAAGCTCAACGGAAAAATTATGTAGGTTTTGCAACCTTTTCTATTAACTTTATTTTGGTTTATTTACTTTACTTAACTTGATTGTACTACAAAAACAAAACAAAGAAAATTGAATTAATTTCATTTTTTACTATTCCAAAACACAATACAAAAGACTGGTATCAGTTCAAACAAGCTTTTATAGTACCAGCTTAATTATAGTTGAAACATAGTAGTACAAATTTACGAGTCACGTGATTTCTTACAAGGAATGAGAAATAATGAAAAATTACGAATGAGAAATAGCACAGAAATATATAATTACTACAAAAATACTACAAAATTGTATAATTTCAAACATTACAGTAAAAATCAATAGAAGGAATGTGAAATAATATCATTACATAATTTCAGCAAGATTCAAATGCAATTGCATTATAGCAATATCTTACAAGAGTTCATGTTAGATCTAATCTTTTTTTTTTTTTATTAATTTGTACATGCTAAATATAATTAGGCTAGTTCATTGATCGTGCTTTTTAATCATCAAGATAAAATAAAATCTGTGAAAATTAAGTATATTTGCTTTAAGAAAAGCTAATTTTCTCCAGTAATCAAGCTGGTTCATTGATAACTATTTTTATCAATCAAAGCCAAATGGAAACAAGTGAGAAGAGAAAAAAATTATCACAGCTTTTGATTGATCAATCAAGAGACTCCAAGTGTACACAAATGCAAGATCGTGTGAAAAAAAAGAAAAAAAAGATAGGTTAGGCCACATAAGAGACTAAACGTTAAACCATATTGACAGGTGGCTTAATTTTTTGTACTTTAGATTAGTTTAAAGTTTGGCTTATTCTATCTTAGTCTGATTCAATTAAATCATATTTGATGGCTTAACTGAAACCTAAACTCTTTATTCCATGATTTAGACCACAACCAAACATAATTTTTTTCCTCCCATGAACAAGCATGTTAATGATAAATGTATCAAATCGGTAACAAAATTGAGAACCATTCACATCTATTTTACTCAGTTAAAACAATGTAGAAAAACCATATTTTATGAAAACGATTAAATGGTTACAGTGGAATATATTAAAAAAAAATCTCTTATTAACTAAACAAATATTAATAAATCAAATATTACAATATGCACATTAAACCAGAATTAATTATTTTCTTAAAGTTTAAAGAAGAGGGTAGAGATTCAATCAAGCCAACTGTCTAATATCCATATAGATCTTTTTGTTCGAGATTCAAATATGCATTTTTGTCATCGGATAAAGGGTTGGTTATTAAAGTTTCTTAAATTATAATCCATACGTCATTATTTGAAAAGGACAAAGGGCAATAAAAGAGATTACCTATAATGGACAAGTCTAACAAGTCTTGTATCCATATTTAGTGTCTGTGGAGACAAAACACCCATTGCTGTTTCAAAAAGTCATCCTAATAATTCTAGAGGTTAAATTCGGGAGAAAATGATAGTGATGGAGAAAGAGGATTGAATTTCTCTCATAAATTTAAAAATTGTGATTTTGTATATTAATTTGAGGAGGGATCTATTTATAATATTTTTAAGTCATAATATCTTACAATAATTTGGTTTTGTCATTTTTAAAATTTAAATAGTCAATTCCGTTTAATATATTAAAATGTGCTTGGAGATTGAATTTTACATTTTTTTAATCTTTTTACTATTTATTTATTAAGTTTTTATAAAATTGGTGTTTTTAGATAATTCTGGACTACTGAAAAATAATACTTTTGTGAAATAGTTAAGAAATATTAAAAAAACAAAAAAAATATAAAATTTGATCTCTATTTACATGTAAATATAGAAATTACACTAAACGGTTTGGATCAACTATTTAAACTTTAAAAATTACAACACTAAATTATTGAAAGATATTGTAACTTACAAATGTTGGGAAATGAATCTTTCAAATAATTCTGTTTTTTTAACGTATCAATTACCTTTTAACTTTACTTAAAATTGGAGTGAGGCTAGAAAATCACTACTTTCGTATGGTCCTGAATTCATTTTAAAGATCGGTGACAATTGTCACCGACATTTGGATCGATGAAAATATTATTTACACAACCGAGACCTTAAGTCAAGGAGACTGTATCTCAATTACATTATCGCTATTTCTTGAAAGTAATTGCTAAAAGAACACAATACATACTCGCATAATCTAATGATCTAATCCCTCATCCAACCTAAGCAAACAGTTGCCACTGTGAACTAAATAATTGTAAAATAATATAAATTTTTGTATCTAAGTGGTATGAATTGACTGTTTAAACTTTGCAAGTAAAGATATGAATCCACAAATGTACGCTACATCAGAGGCAGATCTAAAGCCAATCAAAATGTGACTAAGCCACCCTTATAATTTTAAAATATTAATTATATATATTAAGATTTAATTAAGATTTATTTTTTTTGGATAAATCATCATATGTTCACTTTAATTTAGTAGTAAGGACTTATGTAGTGCTGGGAAGAGGTTAGATTCAATTTTTACTAGCTACAATTTTTATATTTTAATTTTTAACCTCCTATCAAAATTTTCTAGTTCCGCCTCTGCGCTGTATGCCTATATATACATAGTACCGTAGCATCTACACTGAATTAAATTACACAGCTTCCAATCTATAATTTCTAGGTTCCATAAACTAATATCGAGAAAATGAATTACAAATGGATTAAACTTTGAAACAACTCTGCTTAACAAATGAATACTCCAATGGGCACCAAATGCGCCAGAATGATTTTCTCGAGTCGAGTCGCTTCTGAAGTCTGAACTTCTGGTTCCAATCATTTTGTTTCTCAACCTACGGGCTACTTGACTAAATAATAAAAAATAAAATAACAGGCCCAAGGCCTGTCTGGCCCGTTTAAAAAAAGCAGGCCTCTATATCTGCTCATTTTAATCGGGCTCTGATTAACTGATAATTTGCATCCAGATTGGCTTGTATAACAAATCCTGTTCGTATCTTTTCTCGGTTCTTCATTCGAATCACTCTCCTTGCTAAAACCCTAACGCCAAAGCCCCCCCCTCGCCTTCTCTCAGTTGGTTCACTTTCACTATTCCGGCGACCAACTGCGCCTCTCTCACTCCCTCTAGATATCTATCTATCTCTCTGTAGTGCGCGAGAGCGTTATTAATGGAGCAGAGATGGGCAAATGCGTGGAGGCCTACAATAAACGAGAAGCAATTCATAGAAGAGGCGCTTCAATCGGAGATTCGAGTTGACGGGCGCCGTCTCTATGACTATCGACGTCTCACTATCAAATTCGGCAGGTACACAGTGTCCTCTTTGCATAACTGTTCTGGCATTTATCCATGGGTTTTAGTTTGAGAATGTTGAATATGAAAATGTCGTCATTTATGAACAATTGAGATTTTTATTCACATAAAATTGCAGGGAGGATGGTTCATCAGAGGTACAGCTCGGTGAGACCCATGTGATGGGCTATGTAACGGGTCAACTAGTGCAACCGTACAGAGATAGGTCAAATGAAGGCACACTTGCCATTTTTACTGAGTTCTCTCCCATGGCCGATCCTTCCTTTGAGCCAGGCAGGCCGGGTGAATCAGCCATAGAGCTTGGTCGCGTGGTTGACCGTGGTTTAAGGTTTTTTGTTTTTTCTCTCTCCTTCTCTTTATATTTACTTTGTATAACATATGAAGTTGTTCACTAAACATTTGTAAATAATTGGTAAACTAATGCTGGGAAAGAAAAAAATGACAAAACCCTAAATGAACCGCAAAGACATGCACATGGAAGAAAGATTAAAATAAAAAAAGATTATGCAGGTATGTGATATCATCTGCATCCGGTAATGTAGTGGTACCAGTTCATGAACCATACTTGGCTTGGTACAGACATTGTAGCTTCTCATGCTGTACACAGTTTATAATTTATTTGTGGAACTGTTAATTACACTTGCTTAAGTTGTGTTGTTATTTCACTCCCTGTTGCAAACTCAAAAGAGGAAAATTTATATACTTTTCTATTACAGGGAAAGTAGAGCAGTTGATATGGAATCCTTGTGTGTTGTGGCTGGGAAATCAGTGTGGGCTATTCGCGTTGACCTTCATATCATAGATAACGGAGGGTATACTTGAATGCATGCATATATTGTTATATCTTTTGTTTTCATACAATACCTTCAATTAAAGTTGGAGTCATCTGCTAACAAGTTATTAAAGAACTAAATAATTTTTAAATTAATTTCACTAACCAGGAATCTCATAGATGCGGCAAATATTGCTGCCTTAGCTGCTCTTTCAACCTTTCGGAGACCTGAGTGCTCAGTTGGTGGTGGTGATAGTCAAGAAATTATTGTTCATGATCCCGAGGTTTGTTTTAGTGCTTACGGATTTAAAATATTATTTAATGCCCCTCTTGTGAAAATGGGTTTTGCGTAGGATTCTATGTTTAGGTTTCTAGTCTGGTGAGCTATTGTGTTCTTGCAGCCAATGATCCTTTTCTCTTACTCTTTGGTTTTTTGGTTTGCCAAGTGCTTATCTTGGTGCTTTCTAATCGAAACATGATGTTTTTTTGGATTTGCTGATTTTTGCCCATATAAATAATGCTCTTTTATCTTGATGAATATTTTTACTTCAAACTTCTATATTATATATTGACGCTTTCTGTTCCAAATCTTTGGCTGCACAGGAGAGAGATCCAATCGCACTGACAATACACCATTTCCCTATAGCGGTGACATTTGCATTCTTCAGTGAAGGCAACACCTTGGTATTTTCTAACATGACATTTTGTCATTGCATTAAATTTTATGTAATCATTGGGTTTTTAACTGCATTTCTTTTAGGTAATTGACCCTACTTACAAAGAAGAGGCGGTGATGGGAGGTAGAATGACAGTTACCATGAATTCAAATGGCGAAGTCTGCGCAATACAGAAGGCGGGAGGTTACGGCATTCTGTCAAGTGATGTCGTGCGATGTTTACGTATTGCCTCTTTAAAAGCCGCTGAAATGACCACAAAAATTAAAGAAGCCGTAAGCCCTGCAGGACCATGTTTTGTTTTTATGCCCCATATTAGTACATACTCACTTAACCTAAAGTAACTCAATTTTGAGTTTAGATCCTGACCGTCAGATCTGTTTTGGCCCGAATATTAAAGGATTCCCGTGCATTGATTCTGATCAGTCGTTCCAGATCTAAACTCAAAATTTGAGTTACTTCAGAGGATCTGGACTCATATTGGTACTGTACTAGTCTGAAATGGAAGTTATACAGCAAACTTTGCAATCCTGCAATGATCAATACCAGTTCCTGGTCCTTTTCTATTAAAAGTATTGGAAACCCAATAGGGGATAAAATGATTGTTACATCGGTTATTCATTAATGTCACAGGCCAGTGTATAGATATTTGAACTTAAATTTGTTAGTACTCTGTTACTGGTATGGACTTGCAAATTTAGCTAAAAAAAAATCTGATTTTCTGTTTCATACAGGGAGCTTAGCATTCTGCCAGTATATCACTATATGTATTGGTAGCTGAACGGCTGAACCTATAGCTAAGTAGCTAATATATTCTTTTTTGTCTTTACAGGTCGAAACCTATAATGCTGAGGTAGCACTTAAGAAGGTGAAGCGGCACCCCTTGTTGGTTGCTCAGAAAATTACTGTACCAGATGTGGCAATGAAGGAAGCTTCCTTTGAAAAGATGAAAAACTCTGATGGTGATATGGAGAGCAGCCTCAATCAAGCTTCAACAAGTCGTACCAATACCGATGCATCTGTTGGCCGCCCTAAAATTTGGTATTATTTTCTTGTTCTCTTAATTCGGTAAACAATTTAAAACTAGATTCTGTCTTTCGCAGTAGTTTCTTTTTGTATTTTGTATATTATTGGCATGCTTATCTTAGCACTGTCGTTTTTGTTGTTATCCTTCACCTCTTTATAAATTTTGTGCAGGGATCCTTATTCAACAAGCACACCTAGTATAAGCTCCTCTCAGTTGCCTGGTAATTCATTTAAATCCACTGTTTTATTGACTAGTATATGTTTCACTAATTTAGTTTGCAAAGAACCTACAAAATGCTAGTAGTCATTGCACTCCAGTTAAAAATGGTAGATTTTTCAAAGAGAGAAATTGCAGTATATTTGTAACCTTATTATATGTGTTGGCTTTCTTTTTTGAAACTCAAAACACAATGCAGGTACAGTAGGTACGAGCAACGAACTGAATGAAGATCAAATTATGCAGACAGACGAGGAATCTAAACCCAATTTAAGAAATGACCAAATTTCCGGTGCAACTGGTGTCTCCAGTGTGATTCATCAACAAAACAGCCCTCCAAAGAGCTTGAAGGATGCCGTTAAGCCAAAAAATAAAAGAAAGAAGAATGCCGAAAGGAGTGCAAGATAGATTTTGCTCCTGGTCTTTTAATCAGAATAATTTAAGGTAGGCAATTAGATCTTCTTGATTTGGTGACTAAATTACACCTTGTTAATATTTATGTAAAAGTGTGTTATAGCAGTGAGAAGCCAGCCTAAGTCGATTTTGCAAAGATGCTTTTCATTTGTCTCGAACTCGATAATTTGGATAAGTTGTTTATGATGAGGCACACCGGAGGAAGATTGGTTTTGCAAATGAGTCAGTTGGAGACTGGGGCAACTTATTTCCATTTGTGGTAAATTTATTGGCATCATTCCACAATTGTTAAATTTGTGGTTGTTTTGCCATCTTTCAATTAGAAAGCGTAAAATTGGTTCAATGTTGACACATAGGAATAGGGTTTAGGAATTTTGTCTGAATGAAAAGCTTTTCACTTGTACTCAATTTTTGTTTACTCTTTTGAAGGAATGCGTTCCGTTTTGCATGAGCTCAAAAATATTGTTACTTTGGTAAAAAAATTGAGGTTCTACAATGAGAATGCCAAATGGTGAAATTTTCCCATATTATTTTTGTACCGACTGTTTTTTTCTTTCAGAATCTTTGTTGGCAATATAAATAATTATTCACTACCATTTTTCTTGGGTGATTTCCTTTTACTACAAATGAAAGCATTAATTAAATAAAGATCATATTTTCCAGTCGAGAAAGTACCAAGGGTCACTAATCAGCCGCACAACTAAAAATTGATACGGATTGTAGCAGTAATGTTAAAATGCACAAATTTTTTTTTGACAGAATTATTTGATTGATCTCTTGTTATTTTTAATTATTATTATGGTTCTTTTATTTAATTCGCTCAGCCTATAGTATTGGCGAAGAAAAATTTCCAAAGAACCGTAGCATTTTTGCTGTTCATTTTAATCATACTAAATTTAAAAAAAAAACTATTCTATTTTACATACTATCCACATATATTCGAAATATTCGCTGTATAAAATGTTTCACAAATAGTGTCTTATCTCTTATCACATCCGGTCTAACTGTAATTGTGATCTCACAAGTCATAAGGTCATTTTTCCATAGACCAAAAAAAAAAAAAAAAATTAGGCGGATGCTTTTGGAAAAACGGTTGTGAAACAAGTTGTAAGTAGGAAATTTGGCACGGACATATATTGTGAAACTTTTTTTTTGAAATAAGGATAGAGAAATTAATATACATATTCTTCATTTAGGACACTGCTCTAATTATTTTACTACTAATCTTGTTGTAATATAGAGAATTTTTTTTTCTAATACCCTAGTTTCTGCAAAATTTCCCAATACCGCGCTGGGAAAATGTCATTTCGCAAATAATGATCAGAGTTTAAAGTTGAATGATATTATTATTTCGCTTTCTTGCATTATAATTCGACGAATAAGTATAGCGTTAAGTATAAATAATCTGGATTTATAAGATTGTCTGTGTGATTTATTCAAAATTATTATTTTCTTTTATGTCCTTCACAAATCTGCAATTTCGTCAGTGATTTATTTATAATAGAAAATCTATAAATTAATTTGTTGAGACAGTAATGTTTGCTTGGAAATAATGGAACTAAATTGTTTATTAAATGAATACATCTCTGATCTTTACACTTACTGATTATTACTAAATTAATTACCAGAGCAGAGAATAAATCAAATAACTTGTGAACAATTAATTAAAAAATAAAACTACCCAAGTTTGAATGCAAAACATAAAAGCTCATTGTGTTGCAGTGGCATTCCTTCCACCTTTCATGCTAGCATACTCGCAAAGCCGGCACGGCAATGTGTCGAGGCTCGCCAACCGTACCTTACCGTAATTTCCCAACACACCACATCGTCTCCACGCATGAAACTCTGCGTAAGCCACAGGATCTTCTGCGACGGCCTTAACATACTCCGCCAACTTCTCAATCGACTCAAACTTGGATGCATCAATGATCGAATTGGGAGGCACAAGGTCCCATACATTTGGTGCGCCGAAATAGATCGGAACCGCGCCGGCGTCCAAGGGATAGAACAATTTCTCGGAGACATAGCTCTCGGTCCATGTGTTCTCAATGGCCAGCACGAACTTGTAGTGTGACATGGAACAGTGGAGGTGATCCCACCAGTGTGGAACCGGGTTATCCCTCATCTGACAGTCTGGGTAAATCTCCAGAGCCTTGTCATCACCTCCTACATTGTTGAGGCAGCGGCCAAAGGAGTGGTGCGGCACGTGCGACAGGAAGGATTTTGCCGTCGCATCCCGGGAATCAAGGCATCTCGATGAAGACCAGTAGACCAACACATCCTGCCATAAAAATAGATGTATGTTCAGGGATGTTAGATAGTCAAAATTGCAATAGTCAATACAAATTTTACCATAAGATTTTCATAAAGACTATTAACAAGGGGACAAGATTTTAAATTTTTAAGGAAACATGTAATGTTTGATCAAACTTCTCCAAAAAAATAAAAGAAATGTAGAGGATGCATGAGTGAGTACATCTCGCTTCTTGTTGGCCACATTGTAACTGTGCATGGTGTGAAAAGCCTTGCCAGCATAGGTCGCTTGGACGTCGCTACTGGAATGATAGCTGATGAAGATATCCTCGTGCCCTGTCGGTGCTCTCCACGCCTCCAATTCTACGAAGGCTCTTAGTGGCTCCCCAGTTTTTCTCTACACAATGACATAATGAGCTTGAACATTTACAATTCTATTTTGCTATATATATATAGTCTTTTACTTGAAATTGTGTCAAAAGCCTTACAGTCTCTGGCGGACCGTAAAACTGGTACAAGCCCACATCAGCCCGGTCGGCCAGTGCCTCATTTCGGGTCCACAAACAGCTCAACCCGCACCGACACTCATACAACCCGTCCAAGTTGTCAGGTATCCACATCACCATCTTAACATGCACGCTGACATGGTCAAGTTTTAACTTCGAGCAATCTCCACCGTCAGTCTGTTGCACTGCCGTTTTGTTTACCTTCCATCTCCTAAACTTGTCCCTGAACTGAGAGCAACCGACCTCAGAGTCCCAGTGGTCATAGGCCGGTTTTAGGTCGGTAAAGGGTTCTCTTGGTCTAGCTCCAATCGAGTCGACTGCAGTTATGATGTTTACGGGTATTTTAGCATCGTCTTTCTTGTCAATGATTCGAAGGGATGGCGATGTGCCGAGAAACGAAGGGAGAACGTGAGTGAGTATGATGGCTACAGCGAGGAGAGATGCAAGGTAGCATATGCGTTTGGATGAGAAAATGAAACATGATTTGTACTTTGAATTGGCCATGGAATGAGGTTTGATGAGAGGACTTGTTGAAATAATTTCAAATTTATATGAATAGAAATTAGAATGGCGTTACAAGGTCAATGTCAAAGGAATGCATGTTTGTGTGAAATGTTTACCTCATCAGCAAATTATAATTAATAGTAGCGTCTGTTTATGTCTTTGTAGTTTTCCATGGTAAGCATTCCTTTTTAAAATTCTAACTGGTGCAGTGGTATGCTTCAATTTTTTTTATTTTTAGAAATATAATAATTAAATTATTAAAAAAAAACATAAGTACTGAACTACTGATTCCGTCCCCTTGAGGTATTTATAGAAATTATGTAATTTGTCCGAAATAAATTTGAAAACTATAGAGCGAATCATTGATTAAGTTCTTATAGAAGTTGTCAAAATCGGATAATTCTAAAATCACAGAAATTAAAGATAACAAAACACTTTAGCCTCTGACCAAAGGGACTCAACCAATTTCTGAGAAAGAAGTAATTCATTATTTTTCCGATAATTTATTTTTTTTGTCTATGAATAAAAAAATGGATATCCTTTGTTCAGTCCTACTCAGCCCGATTAATTTTTTAATCAAACTTGTGGAATCAATTATTGGTTTAAAAAATTCTAATTTCTCTGAAGAAATGCTAGCTTTGAAGTCCAAAACCACCTATTTATATTTTTGTTTGTCAAACCCAGTGAAAGTATACTCCTCTTAAGTCTTGGACCTGTTCGGAAGTAATCCCAAATGTAGAAATGGATGGGATATTGAGTCTGGTTGGAAAATTTTCCAATTGACTGTTCGGCTCTCATTTTGTGGAGATGAGATTGAATGTGAATTTCCATTTCTGTTTTCGTTTCTTCGTTATTTTGTGGGAAGTTTTTTTTTATCAGACTCAATTTGTTTTTCTACTTTTTGTTACTTGTTGCATCTCTCTCCACAATTTTTTTTTTAAAATTAAGAGATAACACTAATATGTGATAACTATAAACTGTCTATAGCTTAGCAATTGAATTAAGTTGTTGTGTCAAAATTTATGTGATAACTATAAACTTCTTCACTGATTCATTTTTTCAAGTTTATTGGTAAATTGTTGTGTCAAAATTTTGAGGTTTGTCCATACCACACTCCGGAAATAAAATAAAAAATATATTCCGGATGTTATGTTGCAATAAGGTTATATATATATATATATATGGAATATGCTAGTATGCTACGCGTAGCATAGCTCCCTTCCGTGTAACAGCTTAATATTTGACTTTTCAAAATCTTAACGGTCGATCTGAACCATTCATCTTGTTCTCCATATTAATATATGTTTGGAGACCAAATTTTATATTTTTTGAAATTTTTTTACTATTTTTTTAGATTTATTGAATTTTTTTTTTATGGTATCCAAAAAAAGGAATTTCAATAAGAATGAAATAAACAATTCGGTATTTCGGTGCACACATTTACGTGTCGTCCGGAAACCAAACAGTACCAAAGATTATCAGTGTGATTGATATAACAAAAAAGAAAGTGTACTGTTCCTTGTTCCAATGGCTCACATTAAAATTATTTGGCGTCTCTTAATTACTATGCTTCATAGCATGTTGATGTGTTGGCGCGAACAGAAATAATAGCTAGAGCAAGTGTTATGTTTAGTTTCTAAACAAGTATCATGTTTAACAATTGAGTTACAGGTTAACAAGTAACATGTTTAGTCTCACAATATACTAAATATATTATGTAGGAACAGAGTTAGACTTTTAAGTTATAGATATTAAATGTAAATAAAGTAAATCATATAAAATTTTTATGTTGCGTATGTAGATTATTTACAGTATCTATAATATTAACCCTCATTTATTATACATGACTCCACTTATGATATTACATGTTGACATAATGATAAAATGAGATGTGCAAATAAGTAACGATAAAAATGTTTGACTAAAGATCTTCTAGCGGCAAAATAAGAAGTGATATAATTCGACTTATGTGTCAAAATATTTTATTACGTAAACATGAATAAGAAGATCAGCAATTTATTAAATCAACATGTAATCGGATTTAATAAGATAGATAGTTTAACATATCATTTGTCAAATCAATTACATATATAATAACACTACAGGTATAGCTTATTTTGGTCAAATCCCAGACGTTATTTAAATTTAACTTGAAAATTATAAATTCAAAATTTCAGTACCGCTTTTATTTCGTCTGACATGAAATGCGTTAATTAAGCCGTAATGGGGGACAGTAAGAAATTGTATTATTTTTTAAGAAAGTATTTGCTTTCCACTTGTGGAATTTTTAATATTCAACCCTGTGTGTTTTGGAATAAAATCTGCTGCTTTTCTATAAGAAAAGCAGCAGGCTGCTTTTCCGAATCTAACCGTTCAAATTTGTTAAGATTTGTGCATAAAAGAGTTTTTTCATAGAGATATGTGAATATAAAATTTTGAACGGTTAGATTCAGAAAAGTAGCAAGCTGCTTTTCTTATAAAAAAGCAGCAGATTGATATCCGTTTGTTTTGACCTTCAGACTTTTGAACCCAACCACCTTTCCCATTTAGCTTTCAATTATTTTTCGCTGTTCATCCTTTCGTCCATCTCTATTAGCAACATTTTTTCTTGCCTTTTCGCTTTTTTTTTTTTTTTTTACAATTCTGATTTACATAATTTTTATAAATATATGCATTAATGTTTCAAAGAAAGATGTTCATAATTTAGCATAAGCATCTGACTTAATTTGCAAGATTATTTTTAATAAATGTTAGAAATCAAGCTACTTAACTATTTATTTTTTTATAAAGAATTCTTCTAAAAGGGATTTGAACTTGTGATTTTCTAGACAGATAACATTGCTTTTGCTGTTCGATAAAAAGCTAGTTCTCGACCTCGCAAAATTTAATATCGAATAGTTAAAATTGAAGTACAAGTATTGATTATGCATGTGTCAAATGTTAATAGGATAATAGATAAAAACATCTAACAGTGAATGTATTAACAATCTATAATGTATCATGTATCATGTATCATGTATGTATAAACACAAAAAATAACAAACACCTGACTATATATTTCATATGAAACATAAATTCATATCATCTAAGGGAACAAAATATTTATGTATAGATTCGGACTTTCTGATCAAAACTCAGCAAGAATATTAAAGTCTCTCACATTTTATTTCGGACCAAATTGGTATTGGTATGGATTCTGATCGAACGTCCATATTTAAACAGAAATATTATATTACCTCAGAGGATATGGACTCGTGAAATATTGGGGCTGATTTGTAATTCTTTTTTATTTTATTTTTAATGTGAGGAAGATCATTTATTTTGTTATTATAAATAGTAAATAGTTAAGTAGATAGATTTGATGAATTATAGTTGATGACTGTAATTAGATGCTTACTTTATTTTCTTTGTTAATGAAGCACGCAAACTATTTGTTATTAGCCAAAAGAATGTTATACATAAATCTTATACTACACTTAAAACCAGATAACAATTTATAGGAACCATTAGAAATGTGTGTGTCATTAGACGATGGTTTTTCTTGAAAGGATTTAAGTTAACCTTTTTTTTTTTTTTTTCAACTTTGTTTTGTTTTTTTTTTTTTCTTTTGAACGAAGAAAATTTGAATCATTAAACCTGGATTAGTTGGAATGTGGTTGTCAGCCAATTTTGAATTACTTCAACGGATATATATATTTTTTTTAGAACTTCAACGGATTTTAATTGTAGGATAGAATATTTTTAAAGTATATTTATCTCCATTTCATAAAATGATGAATTAACTAATTTTAATTTGACCTAATCAAGCTAAACATATTCTTTTTTATGTAGAACTTCAACGGGTTTTAATTGAGTATAAAAAAAAGATTTTGTACGATCAATGAAGTACAACTGTACAAGTATATAAATCTCCATTCATAAAATGGTGTATTACAGGAATGATGTAATTTTGACCCTTTTGGGTCCTGTTCTGTAAATACTCTCATCAATAAAAATCCTTTGGCAGTCACTGCCAATTTCTCAAAAAAAAAAAAAAAAAATTAATTTGACCCAATCAAGCAAAATATTTAAACAAATCGTCATGGACCGGGCCTTGTGCGGTTCAAAATCAGATAATAAAAGTATTATAATATAATATATCCCTAGTTGTTTTCAGTTGCAACTAATATTGGTATATACGTAGCTTCAGTTCTAGTTTTTGGAAATATTAACTTAGTTTGTAGGACACAACTAACGGGGAAACTTAGAGATGAATGGTATAGTTTAGTTTCTCAAATGAGGGTAGTGCACTTAGATATTGATGCGACAGATACTTTGAGTTGGAGATGGAATACTATTGGTAGATTTATGGTAAATTCTTTTTATAGTTGGCTTGAGTGTGGAGGGATTCAAAATGTTACTTTTAATACTATTTGAAAAACAAAGATTTTATTTAAAATTAATATTTTCTTGTGACTTGTTAAGCAGGATAAGATATTTACTAAAGTAAATTTGAGCAAAAGAGAATGACTAGGAGATGTAGCTTGTCAGTTTTGTGGGGCACCTACAATAATAGATCACTTGTTTGTGCAATGTCTCTTTTTTTAGAACAATTTAGAATTGGATTGCTAATTATAATAATTTTGCGTTTGATATTACAACTATGGAGGAATTGTGGTTTATTGATGCTTTAATTCCTTTTAAAGATATGTATTTGATCAAATTGGTAAGAAGGGCAGTATTGTGGGTCATGTGGTTAATAAGAAATAAATTTTGTTTTCATAGGATACATACTTCTCTTAGATTTATAGGATCTCAAATTATTTCTTTAGCACAATTTTGGATGAGATCTAAAGGAAGGGGTACTCTTCTTACACTATCCTTAGTTCTACCTACTGATGTGATGCAATTGCTTGTTTTCTTTGATAATTTTCTATTGCAGGAGGAGAGGGTAGCTGGAACAAATGGTTTAGAGCATCAGACTGATGATGATAGCTTACTGGTAGTTCATTCGGTTGTTTCTGTCATTTAGCTAGATGATATGCGTGTTATTTCGTATATGTTGTTGTTTGATGGCTGTGTTGCAAACTATTTCTCTAGTTTCAATTTGTAGTAGGCTATGTGATTTTCTTTGATGTATCGTTTACTTTGTAGTAGGATGTGTGTAGACAGATACCAGAGGTTTGGTACCACGTCTGATAAACTTTGTAGGTTTCGTTTCTTAATGAAATCGGTGGTATGTACCACTTTTATAAAATATATATATAGAGTGTGGCTAATTTGCTACCGGAAGTACTTTGGCCGAGGTGCTTCCGGGGTTATATTTTAGCGTGTGATGATCAAACAACAAATCTAAACCGTTAGATGTTCAATCTATTATAAAATCTGCTTGGAGACCAAATTTTACATTTTTTGGAATTTTTTTACTATTTATTAAGCTGATTTGAAAATCGCTGTTTTTATTAAATTTCTGAAGCATTGAAAACAGCGGTTTTCAAACCAGCTTAATAAATAGTAAAAAAATTCCAAAAAATGTAAAATTTGGTCTCCAAGAAGATTTTATAATAGATTGAACATCTAACGGTTTAGATTTGTTGTTTGATCATCACACACTAAAATATAACTCCGGAAGCACCTCGGCCAAAGTACTTCCGATAGCAAATTAGCCACACTCTATATATATAGAACTGGAGAATCCAGTCCCACTTTATATCATAAACTAATAATTCTACCTTGGAGTTAATTGACCACTTGATCAAAATCAAAAGGTTCATTGAATACCATGAATTTTAGGTTATGATTTTTTAATATAATCTGAACGTCCGATTTAGATCCAATGGTTCACATGCAAACTATGACCCAAAATTATGTCAATAGACAATCTGTGATTCACTAATATTAAATTTGCAATTTCGCCCCATGAGCCCAAATCAGAATCTCAGATATTAAGTAATGTAAAATCTAGCCTAAGTTTGATCCATTTTTTAAAACTAGATATATTCTACAAGTCTAGATGTTTTCTTGATTTAAGGTATTTTGTTTTGATACTATTTTTTTTTTTTCTGTTTTCCTAGATATTTTGATTGAAATAGGGGATTTTTGTTCCTCTCTTGGATCAAGCTAAGGTAATAATTTCTCTGTAAAGAGAGTAGTGATTAGATTGTTGGACGTGTAATTTTTATTTTATTAATCCATTAGATATTGTGTTAAAAATGTTAAATATTGATGTACTGGAAAGAGATTATAAATTATATTTTTTTAGCTTCTTTTTCTCCCTGCTCTCAGAGATATTATTCTCTCGACGTGCCAATGATAAAAGGAACAATGAATTTAATTTTCCAAAAGACAAGTGACATAGATTTTCTACAACAAGAAATTAAATTGTGTTTTGACAAGAACCTCAGCAAAATTCATTACTCAGTAATGAATTTACAAGCTGGTGTTCTTCTCCCCTAGAAATATAACATATATGTTAATTTTCCCTAGGTTATAAAATTCATCAGTGAAGCATCAGTATACACCATAAATTCTTTCAATTCTATGGAGAATTAATTTATCATACAGGGATCCTCAAACCGTAGATTTCCATAACATATTAAATCTACATATTTTGAATCCACATATTTCTATGGCAGATATGGAAGGAAAGGAATGCAGCCATATATATTCAGAGATAAGAGATTAGAGATACACAGGTACGTAGCAGAGAAGATAATGCGAGAAGGATACCTGTGGAAGAAATTAAATACTATTGATGCATGAATAGGGGGCAACAGTGCCATGCAAAAGTAGATGTTGCATATGCACTTTGTTTTATTTTCATTGCTGTTCGTATGTGAGCTGTAATAAACTTCTAATATGAAACATTGGCAGCATCTGTCAATTTCTTTCAAGAAAAGAATGTGCATTAGACCGATTATGGTGGTGTTTTTAGCGGCGCCTTCCTCCCGCCTCGGACACTAGCTTCCTCGCACAACCGACACGGTAATGTGTCGAGACTAGCAGCACGTACTTTTCTGTAATTTCCCAACACACCACACCGGCGCCAAGCATGAAACTCGGCATATGCCACCGGATCTTCTCCAACTGCCTTCACGTAGTCTGCCAATTCTTCCATAGACTTGAACTTGGATCCGTCTATGATTGAGTTAGGCGGGACCAAATCCCACACATCTGGCGCACCAAAGTAGATCGGCACCGAACCGGCATCCAATGCGTAAAAGAGCTTTTCTGTAACATAGCTCTCAGTAAACGTGTTCTCTATGGCCAAGACGAACTTGTAGTGGGACATGGCGCAGTGGAGGTGGTCCCACCAGTGTGGAGTCGGGTTCTCCTCCATTTGACAATCAGGATAGAATGTCAGTGCCATGTCGGAGCCGCCTACATTGTTTAGACATTTGCCCATGGAGTGGTGAGGGACGAGAGAGAGGAAATTGTTGGCAATTTCGTTGCGGAATGCGTGACACATGGACGATGACCAGTAGACCAGTACATCCTGCAATTAGCAAGAGGGGTACATTTATTGAAAAAAGAATCTTTTTAAATTGCAGAAAATAAGCAATTTTATCTTTTATCCAAACTAATCATTCATTGGAATGTAGAGGTTACCTCAATCCAGAAAGTACCAAATAAAGGCAGCTATGCAAGATTAATAAATGGCAATGCAAACCAGCAGTAATTATAATCTATATTTTGGTCTCTTCTCTGAAAGCAAACAGGCAAAGATATTGACAATACTGTTTTGGCTTCATGCAGTGTACGAGTCCTATATTTTTTTGATTTTGACACTATTGTTCATGCGCTGAATGAAATCAAAACATCACTGTCAATATCGTTACCCGAAGCAGACGTGCAATTTGGGTATGCATTCAAAAGGGTTCCTTTAAAATTATTGTACACAAAGAAACTCAAAATTCTTTTGCGTTTAGCAACTTAAGGGAATCCATTTCGTTAATCAACTTTCATGGATTATATATGCACATTGCTACCTAGCAGTGTCTTTGCTGTGGATGTTGTTTTTACATATTTTGCTGGTTTTTGTTGGGTTATATACTGTGTTAGTTTGCTAAAAGATATTACTGTTAATACCTAGTGTTAGTAGGTTTGTAAGTGTTGGGTCTATGATACCAGATAGGTGGTACCAGTTTAAAGACATTGTAATGGTTTTCTTTTGTAGAAGTCGGTGGACAACCCACTTCTTTAAAAATAAAAAATAAAAAAACCTAGCAGATTTCTCTTTCTTTTCTTCTTTTTCTTTTTAAAAGAAAGGTATTCAGTATGAAGCACTTACATTGCGCTTGTTGTTGGGTGCGTTGTAATTGCGGTGCATTGTGTAGAATTTTCCTGCATATGTTGATTGGACTTCGCTGCTGGCATGATAGCTGATGAAAATATCCTCATGTCCCGACCGCCATCTCGCCGCCTCGCATTGGTAGTATGCATTAAGAGGACCCCCTTCTGTTCTCTGTTAAATCAGACAGTACAGGGTAATTAATTAAGCTGTTATAGCCACCGTACTATTGTCGATTTATTAGTGGTACAGTTTAATTATGAAAAACAATTCATTTTTGGATGATTTGAAAAACATGGTCTCGTAATTTCTTAAGAGTAGTGGTATTTCTTGCAAGTAAATTAAGTAATAGCTAATAACTTCATCAGTAAAATAAAACAACTATCATTCAGTTGAATTTCTGATAAAATACCACCACCAAGAAAAAAGAGAAAAAAATGCAAGGCGTCAAATGAGCTGATACAAATTGTCACTAAAACGATATATAAAAATTTACTAATTAGTTGTCATTATGAGATAAGAAAAGAGAAATTACATTTTCAAGTTGAAAGGTAACCCAAAGCCACACATCAGCCTTGTCAGCCAGAGCCTCATTGCGGGTCCATAGACAACTTAATCCGCACCGGCACATATACAACCCTTCCAGTATGTCCGGCACCCATGAGGAGATTTTTACGTGCACGCTTGCATGCGACATCTTTAGCTTGGAGCAGTCGTACCGGTCGATATCTTGCACTGCTGATGCATTGGGAGCCCAATCTTTAAATTTCGCTTGAAAACGGTCACAACCAACTTCACGGTCCCACCGGTCAAAGGTTGTGATAAGGTCAGAAAAGGACTCTTTAGGTCTTGATCCAATCGAATCGACCGCTGTGAGGATATCTGGAGAGAGATTAGAGGTTTCAATCGGAGAAGGGGTAGAAACAGCTTCGGTGGTAGTAACTGGAGATGAAACAGAGGCGTCTGGAGCTGGTAATACTGAGTAGGTCGAGAAATCGAGATTCAGAAAAAGAAACAGAGTACAGACGAGCATGACACTGAGTATGGGAATGAGATACCTGAAATCAAAATTGGAATTGGTCATGGTGATGTGTTTTTTAGGGGAAAGTTTTTGGTTTATGTCTGGGTTGAGATGAAGAGAACAGCCGTTTTATAATTAAAACTGTAGTACACTCAACATCACTTGAGAATGAATAAATCTTTTAAAATTCTAAATTTTATTTGTTTCAAGTTTCTAGACCCAGTACCAGGTTTCTTTCAACCTAGGACAAAGTCAATCTGGTTTTTCTTTCTAATTTGTTTTTTATCCTAAGCTAAGAAGATTGAATCATTGGAGTTGAATGCAATGGCATGTTTGTTGTTGTCACTTCCATGTTAGTAGATCTCCAAGTCATAAAATTGACTAGTTTAATTATTTTGAATCAATGGACTTCATGTTTTTTTAATAGTAAAGACATTATCAACGCTGATTTAGCTTTCATATTACGCACAAACAAGAGAGTAAAAATAACGAAGTACATGACTTGTGCTCTGCATAAGATCAAACCAGTACTGTTAATATCCTTACTCTTTTTGGTTGATTCAAAATAAGATAACAGTTGTTAACTAGTAAAACTAAAAAAATCCAAACCCCTTCATTTATCTTATTTTTTTAGCCTTCCCCAAAAAGATGAGAACTGCTAAAGATATATTGATCGACATAATTAACGTTTTCAAATTTAAATTATTAAACTTTGAAAATTAGATTTTTCAAACCCCAGCTTCCTTTTGAAAAGTTCAAAATGCCAAACACTCTAAACACAAAATGTCACAATTGCATTGAGTAAAATTGCTGCAGCCATTAACAATAGAGACATAAAATGAAGATATTGAACAAGGTGAGAACTGAGGAGACTGACAGATTTGTGCGGTCGTTTCCATTTTTTTCGCTATATTCATGTAAATCGGCACATTAATCTTCACAAAGCAAGCTAGTGCATTTGCAAAAAATAATAGGAGAGAAGACTTCGAAATTCTCCTTGAGTCCCTGCCATTGTACCAATTTACGGCTGTGCCATTATTCTGCTCTTGAGATGATTTACCGAAATACCCTCAGGAATCACAATGCTACAAAGTGCCAGTAAAGGTCTCACGCCATCCGCCTTCCATTGGTTGAGACCAGAGGCTCAAATTTGTTAGGTTTTGGGTTTTACTTGACAATGCTACTGGTGAGTCAGTACCTATGTGACTGGTACTGCAATTCATCTTGGAAGGAAACGCTGATATGTGAACAAGAGTCTGATTGCCAAAAAAATTTCTATGACCAGTTTCATTAAGGTGGAGAAGCCTTCTGAGCGTGATTTTATCATTAAATTTACCAGAGAATAAATTTTCAACACGTTTCAATCCAATTTTCAAAACACACGTTACAAAACTTCCGGAAAATATTTTTCAATTAGAATTGGTTGGGGTGCGCCAGGCCTATGCAATAGTGCAGCGCAAAGGCGACGCTCGAGGGCCCCAGTAGCAAGCTACTGTGGTGGACCCTCCCCCACAAAAAATAAATTTAATATCGTTGTGAACACATGGTCCACATATCAGATATTAAACTGATAAGAACAGATACTACACTTGATCTTAGCCAAAAGGCCGAGAAAGGTATGAGTTGCTACAATGCCGCACCTAGTATTTTATAGGAGCTCTTGAGACTTCATAACATAGCACATGGGTTGTGGGACTAAGAGAGAGCATCGCTCTTTTAGTTGTGAAGCGAACCGGTCGTGCATGCACCTTTTTAATGGACTGGGTTATTCCTGGACCAAAAAATTGATTTCAATATGGGCCTTACTTTAATAACTTTAAGCTCGCTGCTCATTTGTAATGAGCGGAGATGTTTCAATTGGTTCTAAAAACCTAATTTGTAAGTGACTATAATTTTTCTTCATGACACTTATTGTATGTGTAAAAGGCTAAAAGCGACATCGTGTGATTAAAAATTAATTTAGGTTTGGTTTTATTGTTGGAGATCAAATAATTTTATACCATTACAACTTGGTTCCTAAAAAACATTTTAGGATATTAAACTTTCCCCATGTTTGCTTATACTACCCTTTATATGACCAATAGGAAAGAAGAAATTTTCAGTAGTTGATCATCAGAAGTATGCTGGTGTTTACTCCATCTTAGTTCTTAACTGATACTTGTGCATCAGTCATCAGTAAAAGGTAATAAAAGACAGGTATGAATGAGTTCCTTAAGTTCTATTCTTTTTTTCTTTTTTTTTTGCTTGAGGTATATTTTATTTCCACATAGGAAGAACATGAAGCAGTTTTCATGTCCAGAGGTCCAACACAGACACACAGTTACGACCAGGCCAATTAAATGATATGAAAATTTTGAGTTTAATTTTAACTTAATAATTTGTCCATTGGTGCGTATAAAACGACTTGTGCTCAGCACTTGAGCAGAGACGACGAAACGATTAAATAAAGACCGCAACTCTCAATAAAGGTGGATACGAAATATTTGAAACAGAGGATATGAACTTTTGGATAATTTGACCACTTAGTTATTTGAAGGAGTTTCTTTTAACCAAATGACAGGCTTACAGCATGCTGCCAAATTAGCCTTAGATTCTGGCACTGGGCTTAAGCAGCACACTTGCGCTATAATTCTTGTTTTCTATTGGGGAGTAGAGTTATTTTGTGTGAGGAGAGAAGTAAAGAAAAAGAGAATACCTGTCAATTTGATTTTTAAAATAACTAAATAATATGTTAATAAATTTTAAAAAGGGGTAAAAGAAATAATGTTAAGTTTTGATGGAGATATTAAATATTATAGTGTTTCCATAAACAACTCAACCCACACCGGCATAAATACAACCCCTCCAGTATGTCAGGGACTCGCGAGGAAATTTTTACGTGCACGCTTGCATGCAACATCTTCAGCTTGGAGCAGTTATACCAATCGATATCTTGCACTGCCGATGCATTTGGAGTATAATATTTAAATTTCACTTGAAACCTGTCACGACCAATTTCACGGTCCCACCGGTCAAAGGTCATGATAAGGTCAGTAAAGGACTCTTCGGGTCTTGATCAACGGCTGTGAGAATAACTGAAGAAGGGGTAGAAACAGCTTCAGTGGCAGCAACTGGAGATGAAACAGAGGCATCTGAGCCCGGTAATACTGAGTAGGCTGAGAAATCGAGATTCGAAAACAGAAGCACAGTACAGAGGAGCGCGGCACTGATTATGGAAATAAGATACCTAAAATTGAATTTGGAATTGGTCATGGTGGTGTGTTTCTTAGGGGAATATTTTTTGGTCATGGCGGGATGAGATGAAAATCTACATCATTTGAGAATGAATAAATCTTTTTAAAATTTTACTTTTATTGTTTTTTAAGTTTCCAGACCCGGTATCATGTTTGTTTAAGCAAAGTACATGTAAACCTGGTTTTTCTTTTTAATTTGTTTTTTTTTATCCTGAACTAAGAAGTTTGAATCATTGGACTTGAATGCAATGGAAAGTTTGTTATTGTCACTTCAATGGATTTTGATTATATGATAAATTTGTTTTTTTTGTGTGTGTGTAATCAGTGAAGTAGATCTCCATGTCATAAATTGACGAGTTTAATTGATTTGGCTTGTATATTATTGGGCCTTATGATGTTCTTTTTCGGTAAATATATTAAGAAGGATATTTAATCAAATAAAAAATTATATATATGACTTGTGCGCTGTATAAAATCAAACCAATATTGTTAATATACAAAATAAGATAACAGCTGTTTACCAGTAAAACTAGGAAATCCAAACCCTTCATTTTTTTTTTTTACTTTTCCCATAAGGATGAGTACTCCTGTGAGGAGATATTAATCAACATAATTAATGTTTTCAAATTTAAGTTATTAAATTTTGACTATCAGATAGGACGAATTTTCAAACTCCAGCTGGCTTTTGAGAAGTTCAAAAATGCCAAAAACTCTAAAAACAAAAATGTCCCAAATGCATAGGTGAAATTGCTGCAGCCTTTACTGACTAGAGATAAATAAAATGAGGATATTGAACAGGTGGGAACTGACGAGGCCAACAGATCGATGCTTTCAGTCCCATTTCTTTGCTATTTCCACGCAACCTGGCACATTGGTCTTCACAAAGCAAGCTAGTGCATTTGCCAAAAGATAGGAGATACAAAACATTGAAATTCCTAATTGTACTCTATGTCATTGTCATCGTACCAACTTACAGCCGAGTCGTTATTCTGCTATTGAGACAATTTACTGAATTACCCTCAGGAATCTCAATGCTACAAAGATCAGTGCACCATTGGTTAGACCAGAGGCTTCAATTTGTTAGGTTTGGGTGTTTACTTGACAATGATGCTGTTGTGGCGGTACCAACAACACTTTAGGGGACTGGTACTGTAATTCATCTTGCAAGAAGATGCTGATATGTTCACAACTGTTTGGTTGCAAAACAAAATTTTCTATGACCAAGTTTCATTCAAGTGGAGAAGCCTTCTTTCTAAACAAATGTGTTTTTATCATAGAATTTACCAGGTCATAAAATTTCAGTCTTAAGTTTTGAGTTCTGTTTGGCTGAAATTATGTAGAGGGGGAAACAAAGGAGTGATGCATGTGTTGGAACCTTCATAGGCTGCATTGAAGTCGAGTGTTGTTCACATGCATGAATTGCATGGTGAATGGGATGCTTTAGCAATTTGCTTTTTCTTGTTATCTAGGCTGGTAGCTTCTACTTTAAAAAAAAAATGTTTTGAGTTCTGTTTTCGTTAATACACGTTGATATTAAAAATTGACCAAATTAGCGTCAAATTGCTGAACAACACTCAAAGATACATGTTGATATCTAGGTTTTGAGTTCTGTTTTCGTTAATACATGTTGATATTAAAGACTAAAAGATAATAAAAATTGACCAAATTAGGGTGAAATTGCTGAACCAAAGCTTAAGACCCAATTTACAGTATAAATCTTTTCATATTTATACTTACAAATAAAAAAAAGAACAAAAAACCTTTCAATTGAATTTGGTAGGGGTGCGCCAGGCCTATGCAATAGTGCAGCACAAAGGCAACGCTCGAGGGCCCCAGTAGCAAGCTACTGTGGTGGACCCTCCCCCACAAAACATAAATTTAATATCGTTGTGAACACATGGTTCACATATCAGATATTAAACTGATAAGAACAGATACTACACTTGATCTTAGCCAAAAGGCCGAGAAAGGTATGAATTGATATGGAGCGGCACCTAGTATTTTACAGGAGCTCCTGGGACTTGCATAAGATAGCACAGGGATTGTGGGACTAACAGTGTGCTTTGTTTGTGAAGCTAACCGGTCGTGAATGTACCTTCAAATGGACTGGGTTATTATTCCTGGACCAAAGGATTGATCTTAATATGGGCCTTACTTTAAGTAGCTTTAAGTGCGCTGGCTGTTTGCAGTGAGTGAGAGGCTTCAATTGGTTCAAATATTAATTTGTCAAAAGACTAAATTTTCCTTTTTCATGATACTAATTATGGGCGGTCAAATAAAGAGATGGGCATTAGATGCGCTGAAATGATAGCCTTGCTAACATAGTTGATGTCTTGTATCCCTCTTTTTGCTACCATTTTTGAATTGAGTATGTGCTATTTTTCTAGATTTTGATTTTTGCATGGCAGTAGTTCAAATATACTAATTCATTTGGTTTTACTAATTTTTAACTTTCCTTGCTAGCACCATCATGCTTTCATGTTTTGAAATTTGAATTATGAAATTTACCAAGTTATCATGAATTTGTATTGTTTATTTATTGATATTCTTTTATAGTAGATAGAATATGTTCACCAACAATCAACATTTGACTTGTCAGTTGTCACTGATTAAATAAAATATAATGTTACAATTTTTCATTACCAAAAACTCTTTTTCTATCCCAATTATTTTACCATGGAGAATTGGATATAAATAGTACAATTTGTTTTGAGTTCATTATTGTACGACTTAATATGAGTTGCAGTACTTGTAACATTATATTAGTCGAGTAAAGCTAATATACACTTAAGTGTACCAATGAACCCATACACTTAACTCTAGGACCGTACGATTAGCTTTGAGATTCGTGTATCACGACTTTTAAAGAAGCTACACGACTTTTAAAGAATCTACACAAATCTCAAAGCTAATCGTACGGTCCTAGAGTTAAGTGTATGGGTTCATTGGTACACTTAAGTGTATATTAGCTTTACTCATATTAGTCATTTTTATGTAATATATATTCAGTTTGGATTCAATATAAATGGAGAAACAATGAAAGTATAACAAATAAAATAATATTCATTGTTTTATGAAAGTAATTAATCAACAAAAAAGAGCAAATCAAGTAATTAATCAATTAAAATATGGCTCTTTTTTTAAGCTGGTGGATCCCAGTATAGAAAAGTACTAATCTTTATTAAAAGAAGCAAGTGCGGTGATTTAAGTAGGGTGTAATTTCTGAATTCACATCCTCTGAGATATCTCATATTTTGCGCGACATTTTGGAAAATCCTCAAAGTTCAAATATGTTCTACACGAATCTCAAGCTGAAATAATACTGGCCCCCTCGTTATCCCCGAATAGGCACCAGACACGTCGGTCACGCAAAATATGAGATATCTCGGAGGATACACACTGGTAATTTCTAGCATCCTAGTTGTGAGAATCTCAATGAAGTTAATTAATGCACTAGTTAAAAAAAGTAAGTGAACGATTATAGATGAGTGTACTCCCCTTGCTCCTCAATCAGAAAGCAACTGATTAGAGATGCACACAGATCTTGATGTAATCCAAGGAGGCAATACAGCCAACAATTTCGTACTCAAGGTAATTGTAGCTTGGAGCTTTTGTGCATTAGAAACTAAGCAGCTAGTAATCATTTCAAATAACCATAAAATTGTTAACTTACTCCAACTACAAATTCTGATATATTACTCAGGACAAAAAAACCTAAATTAAACCAACAAACAAGGGAACATACAAATATTCCCACTACAATCTATACTTCCAGTCTTACAGTGGCATGTAAAAGTAACTTTTTTAAAAAAAAATCTAGAACAAAGGCTGGACCCACTTGTCAGTCCAAGTGCTCACCGCGTGCGTGAGAATTGTCCCTGCTCTGTCCACCAAAGTGTTGAACAAGCATGAGAACAGCAACAATAAAAACAATTAAATATATCGAGTTAACAGTTATTAGCGAGTTGATGAAACCCATAAAAGAAGGTCCCTTCAATTTCTTCTTGATAGTGTTCCCTTGCCTATACCCTTCGAGAAATCGGCTTATTTGGGTGCCTCGATCCTCTTCTTCTAGCCTCTCTAACCCAACAACCTTTATTAAACAAAATAAGATTTTGTTATAAACATACAATGGTTTATGAGGAGTATCATACAACTTGTACATTTGACATAATACAACTTGTAAATTTGACATACCAGTATTCATCATGAGGAAATGACTAACCGGTAATGTCTTACCTGGTCACCTAATATATATTCTATGTTTATAAAAAATTCTCATTTGTATTCATGTTAAATTAATTAATTCAAGCTAGAGTGAGAGAAAAAATATGTGCCATAATATCAACGGGGAAAACAATGTTAAAAAAGTCTCACCAGTTCATATTCTTCATTTCCATCCCAAACAACGACTTTTGGAAGTTGCGCGCTTTTTGTTGCGTCAAACCCATCAGCAAACTCCTCCCATTGCTTGACCCCGACAAAGCTGAATATCAAATCCCGATTTGCATTTGCGGCTGATCTCAAGACTCTAATCAATTGTGCTGAGTTTTCGTGCATCTCGTCTTGCACTATTGTCAGAACAATTTTTCGGGTCTCCTCCTTGAGCATTTTGAGGGTTTCGTGGTTAATTGGTACGGTAAGTGGCAAAAGAGATTGCTTTATGAAATCCTCCAAGAATTCACCTAATCAAGAGAGACAATTAAATTTATATTAGAGATTAAAATAAAATAATACTTGTCTAATTGTTGTTTGTTCACAAAAATGAGCATGAACGTGCCTTTTTAATAACATTGCTGAGCTTATTACGAGCATTTTGTTTTACTAGTTGTAGGAGTGTGTTTTTCAATTAGCCTTCACATTTGTTAATTTGTTCTCTAGAATCGGTACCAAAACACTATTAAACCAACCAATTGAACAATTGGTTCCTTACTAAAAATTGAACAGTATAATGATGAAAAAATAAAAAAAAAATACAGCATAACCAGAAAATGCCTAGTGGTTAACTCGAAGCGCAACTATGAAAATTCTAGATTCAAACTAACCTTCAAAGGGGCCATAAAACACACTCTTTTCACTATATTTAGGATTGATAAGTACCAGAGCCGGCACTTTGTCAAAATCATAGATCAACATCATATCCTCTGAGAAATCTTTTGCAATAGCAAACCAAGCTTTCTTCTTGTATTTACTCCCAAATACAGCAATTAATGATTCATCGAGACCAAAGCCTAAAAATATTGGGAAGCTTTTGCCGGCCGAGTCGACAAAATTTTGAATAGCATCATCCGCCTCAAGACAAGAAACATCAGGTGTAACAAACTTTTTGAGATATTGGACTAATATCTCGGCTTTTCTTGGTCCTGTGTATTCTATTGGCACTCCATGGATGAAGAACTTCAGTGTGGGAAAACCACTGAATTTTTTTTTTAAAGAAAAAAGGTAACGAAATCTAATCAGGCGTAAACAATAATCAACTGTATGCAAAAAATTAATGAACTTCCTCATGTGCAAATTTACCTACAGTGGTAAATATGATCAAATTTGCAATGCAATGCACTGAGTTTTTTTTTTCTGATGGATATCCACAACTTAAATGTCAAAATGAACAGGACTTACTGCATTTAAAGATCTAAATAATAAAGTAAGTAGTGGAATCAGATCAAAAGGAAGAAAGAACCTACTCGATTTCGTATTTGGAAGCAATCTTGCTGTACTTGTCAGCATCTACTTTAGCTATAAAAATAGGTTTACTAAGCCCAGCTAACACAGGAGCAGCCGCATCTAACTAAAACAAAAAAGGAAAAAGAAAAGGAACCAAATCAGATCCTGAATTCACTTAAATATAATATCTATCTAATGGGTCGTGAAATTTGATTCGAGACGATCCTGCAAGGCTGCAATTTTGATCCAGAGAGAAGAGAGAGGGAGAAATACGAAGTACTACTAACCTCAGGAGAAAGGCGCTTGCAGTGGCCACACCAAGGAGCGTAGAAATCCACGAGCAGAAAATCAAAGGCGGAGATTGCAGCGTCGAAATTGGAGGAGGTGAGCTCGATTACTGACCCATCTCGCCTGAACTCGTCTTCTCCAGTTGTCGCCAAGGAGGGAGAGAAAAGGATCGAGATCCATACAAGGAGAATCGCGATTGATTTCGCCATGAGCTGCTTGCTCTATGTTGTAGACGGGAGTTATTCACTGTGGGTAAACTGATACTGAAACGCCGGTCCCACGCACACTTCGGTTCTGATCCTTTTCATTACACGGACAGTGGAAATCCACAATCCGGGTAAAAATAAACCGTAAATTTTTATCAGAGCAATTTTGGCGTCATGCAGCAGCGCGTGGACTCCTGGTAGAAAATCAAAATTATGCTTCGTGTTCTGTTAAAATCTTTACCCGTTATGTAGCGTAGTTGTAGTGCTCACTGCTCTTCAGATTAGTCCAGATGGGGTCTTGACGAGAACCAAAATTAACCGTCCGATCTGAGAAGCATTGTGTATGAATGCACTCGCAAATTTTGTTTGCTGACGCAAATGCGCAAAGCTCGGGGCGTGTGATTCAGAACAGGATTGGCTGCAAGATTTGGATGCAGAGAAAATAGAAGCTTAAGGTTGTATTTGGGCCGATACTGTTCGTGAAGGAAATAGCAAATGACACAGCATTAAATTTACGGCTCATATATAGATTCTCTTTGTTAGTTCCTGTACTTTTATTATTACTAAGGGCTTGTTTGGCTGTCAGGTGAAAATGAAAATGGACTTAAGTTCAAATTCAATTTGAATTATTGAAACACTGTATATGAAAAAAAACAAAAAAGTATTCAGACTGAGTTTTTTTTTTCTCATATGAATAATAAAAATTAGTTTAAAATTTTTTCAATACCATTCCTATACATTCCCTGAACAGGACCTGAGTGAAATTTTTTTTTCCACGGACCCAGTGACAGCTAAACAGGGCCTAATAATGACAAGTCATGCAAGTACTGGTTTTAATTCCATAATACTTTTTATTGTTCAAGTCCGCTATCAGTGCCTGATCTCCAATATATATTTTTTGCCATAACTCTTCATTTTACTGCGCATTTACGAGATGCCTTTTTATTAGCAGCCACTTCTACAAATTAACATTGAGCCAAGATCTTGCGTCCTGAGGAAAACCAAGGACAGATGAACAGCTTAATGGCGTGGTGCCTCAGAGGATATGGAATCACATCGTGCAGCACTACCAGAGGATAAAAACACATTAAACTAATGCTTGGCATTGCAATTCGGCTCAAAATCGTTAATAACATCTTCAACAGTGAATAGACTAAGCGATCTGATTTCCTCGTCCTTAGATCAGGAACGGAAGAATGGCAACACAGAAATTTCTACCCGCAGCACTTCATAAAGGTCACTCTCCCTATGGCTGTCTTTACTCACCAAATTTAATGAAGATTATTTGTAAAATAATACATTAATGATCGACCGCTTTGTTTCCGACAATATGTAATTATCTTATCATGTTCTGGTGGAAACAAGTTTCAGCATTCATTCAAAGTATGACAAACAGTAATAATAAGAATCAACAGACAACAATTCTAACTGTAGGAAAACATCAAACACAGAAAGGCGAAAATTACACTAACATCACCAAATAAAAGATCAAGTTTACATGCCTGACAATCATGGTCTTAGCCAAAGTTTTTTTCTTTTTTGATCAGTTAGCCAAAGTTATTATGGAAGCAAAATGTACGATGCTTCTTTTGAACAGCAAACAAATTCTTAGAAAAAAAAACAACAGGAGCTGTAATTAAAGTCTCATGTCATTCGAGATATTGGAATGTGAAGGAAAAAGAGATCAGCCAGAGGCAGTCTTTTTCTGCATAAAATCAACAGCGATCAGCGGCACAGCAATACCAATGCCGAATGCACCAGCAACAGACAGATACATCTTCAGCTTTTGGTTCTTCATCCTGTGAAGATTGTACATATGCTTTGCATGGAGGTAGTATGGTTCATCGTGCGCATGGGCACTGAGTCTCTTCGTGCCAGTGGCATGCAGGTTGCGAGTAGCTGTAGTACATTACATAAAAATATGTTTGAAAACTAGCAGTAAATCACTGAGGGAACTGAAAAACCAGAAGTATCGACCTGATTGTAATAACGTGACTGATTGAGTTTTTAAAATATATATATATAATATATACAGATAGGCTAATATCAAAACGTTTGCACCACACCTCCCGTGCAACCAAGTCATTTTCCGATTTTTAAAGTCCAAATGATAAATCTAAACTGTTAGATGTATTCTCCATATTAAAATGTGCTTGGAGACCCAAATTTTATATTTTTTGGAATTTGTTTACTATTTATTAAGCCACTTTGAAAATCGCTGATCCAACAGTGGCTTCTGATTTTATTGTTCCAAACAGCCACCGTTGGATCAGCGATTTTTAAAGTGGATTAATAAATAGTAAAAAAGTTCCAAAAAATGTAAAATTTGATCTCCAAGCACATTTTAATATGGAGAACACATCTAACAGTTTAGATTTATCATTTGGACTTTAAAAATCAGAAAATGACTTGGTTGCACGGGAGGCGTGGTGCAAACGTTTTGATATTAGCCTATCTATCTATCTATCTATATATATATATATATAGTTGGCTAAGATCAAAGTGGTAGTTCTTGAGCTTTGGTACTACCAATTTTTTTTTTTAATTTTCAAAGTTCAAAATGTCGATCCAAACCGTTCAAGTTGGTCTCTATATTAAAATGTGCTTGGAGATCAAATTTTACATTTTTCTGAATTTTTTACTATTTATTAAGCTACTTTGAAAATCGCTGATCCAACGTTGACTTAACAAAACAGTAAAATCAGAAGCCACCGTTAGATCAGCAATTTTCAAAGTGGCTTAATAAATAGTAAAAAAAATTCAGAAAAATATAAAATTTGGACTCCAAGCACATTTTAATATAGAGATCAACTTGAACAGTTCGGATCTATGTTTTGAATTTTGAAAACTAAAAAACAAATTGGTAGCACCAAAGCTTAGGAACTACCACTTTGATCTTAGCCAACCTCTATATATAGATAGACTAAGGCTACGCTACTTCGCGAATTAAACATGTTGTTTTAATTCGTGCTCATATTTCTAGTTTCAAAGTTCAAATAATCGATTCAAACCGTTAGATGTTTAATCTATATTAAAATGTGCTCGGAGACCAAATTTTATATTTTTTGGAATTTTTTACTATTTATTAAGATAGTTTGAAAATCGTTGTTTTTATTAAAATTCTGCACCATTAGAAAACAGTGATTTTCAAACCATCTTAATAAATAGTAAAAAAATTTCAAAAAATGTAAAATTTGGTCTCCAAGCACATTTTAATATAGATTAAACATCTAACAGTTTGAATCAGCTATTTGGACTTCATAACTAGAGATATGAGCGCGAATTAAAACAGCCCGTTTAATTCGCAAAGAAGCATAGCCTTACTTTCTCTCTCTCTATATATATATATATAGAGAGAGAGAGAGAGAGAGAGAGATGGGCTATGGTGCATTGCAATGCATGAACCCCCTCATGCATTGCACTATAAATCATGAATTTAAAGTCCAAACGACCGATCCGAACAGTTCATCTTGTTCTTCATATTAATATGAGTTTGGGGACCAAATTTTACATTTTTTGAAATTTTGTTTACTATTTATTAAGCAATTTTTAAAGTCACTGATCTGATGGTCCAGAAAATTTTATTATTTTTTACTGTTCACAGCAAAACAGTAATTTTCAAAAATGCTTAATAAATAGTAAAAAAATTTCAAAAAATGTAAAATTTGGTCTCCAAGCACATTTCAATATGGATTAAATATCTAACGGTTCGGATCGGTCGTTTGGACATTAAATCCATGATTTATAGTGCAATGCATAAGGGGGTTCATGCATTGCAATGCACCATAGCCCATCTCTCTATATATATATTGAAGAAAAGTTTTTAAAATATATTTAACACACATTGGTAAAGCTACTCATTTCAGGGAAAAAAAAACACAGAGTGAAAAACCTTCTTACTATTGATTTGCTGGAGAAAGTGCTAGTCTGAAATAAAGACTCCAATGACTGATTATGTCATTGTACTAACTATAGATGGAACCAGTTACAATTTAACAAAGGTTCCCATGGTGCTTCTTTCTTGGCTTTCATGGTTGTGCTCGGTTGAAAAGTTTCAAATTATTATTACATGGATGACTTATTATATTTCATTTAATATCAGTTACCAAAGTATTCTATTGGATTTGGTCATGTAACTATGTTGCTAGTTCCTGTACTAGCCTAAAACTCCATTGCTAAAATCCACAAAGAAAATAGAGTGAGGTCTCAAGCTCCCGTCTTTTTCAAAGAAAGAGGTGTTGCGAATTGAATCGAACTACAACGTTAAATTCTACGTTAAAATTACCTGATCTCGAAAGGAAGGCTTCAGAGGCGGCGAACAGCTTCAAGCAAGACTGGAGACTTCTGTTCAACGCCATTATTTTCTTTCGTTTCTTCTTCCTCCTCTCTCTTTCTCTCAGGAATTGATTTCTAGGAGACGAAATCGAAATGCCTCTGACTCGAACTGAAACAGGAGAAAAAGTACGAAACCAGGATAGGTACTCAAAACTGTGGGCGATGATACATACATTTTCTTGAATCAGATTCACTATGGAATTCAATCAGTATCTTATCATGTGGTAAACTACCGACGTGATTGTGAAACCCGAGATAATAAACAATTTACGTCAGAGGGTCCCAGATGTCAGTAATCAATTCACAGCCGCGGACTTTGCAACCCGCTCCTTCGCTCCTTTAATTTCAGGTCAGCCCGTTGAATTCGCATCCTCTAACAGCATCTACATTTTTTAAAGTTTTGAATTTTCTAAATAACTGTTAACTAATTTTTAAAAATTATTTTTAAAAATTTTTAAACCTCCACATTTCTGAAATTAAAATTACAGTTTCTTATTGTTACATAAGCAAATAAATTACTAGAGAAAAGAATTTCAGCGAATTATTTGACCACGTCAAAGTTTATAAACAGTTTCTTATTAAAAAACTTTGAAACAAAGTTGCTAAATAGGAAATCCATCTGTATCTCTAAAACTGATTTATAAACTACCACATCATATTAGAAACTCCAAGAGTTTCAGAAATTTAGATGCTCTAAAATCATTTACATCCCTAAAACTCAAAATGATTTCTAAATAGCTGTTAACTACTTTTTAAAATTTCTAACTCTTACATCCCTAAAATTCATTTTAGAGTTTCTATTAAGCCATATCAGCAACAAATTAAAAATGAGAAACAATTTGAGCCAATCATTTAGCCAACAGAGAGTTTATAAACAGTTTCTTAATAAGAAACTTTCCTGCATAGTTTATAAATAAGAAACTCTCTCATATCTCTGAAACTGAATTAGAAACTGCCACGTCAGATTAAAAATTCTAATAGTTTCAGAGATGTAGATGCTCTAAGATATGTCATATTTTGTGTAACTTTTTGCTAAATCTCAACCGTTCAAAGACGTTTTGCATGAATCTCATAGCTCAACCAATACTGGCCCCCGGAGCTATCCCCCAATAAGCACTGGACACGTAGGTCACGAAAAATATGAGATATCTCACGAGATGCGCACTCCTAGGGCTATCAAAAAAGCTTGCAACTCACTCGGTAGTGGACCGAGCTATTAATGAGCCAACTCGGTTCAGGCTCAGGCCAAAATAAAAAGCTAAGCCAAGGGTCAGCTCGGACCGAGCCAGCTCAGCTCGTTAAGCTACAGTGGATTTAGGGTTTAGTACCATATAATTTTAAGTCCAATTTTATTTTCAAAGACGTAATTATGCAAAATTGATGTATTTTTGGTTTGGGAAGAAAGGATATGGGCTTTGCTTGAAGATATGCTTGCTGGACGATTTTGTAAATTTTTTGAATGGGCTTTCTTATTTTTATTTATTTTTGAATTTGTATAATAGTAGTCCAATAAAGCTCAGCGAGCCAGCTCGTTAACTCGTAAGTTAGCTCAAGCTGGCTTATCACAAGCTGAACCAAGACTTTTGACTCGAGACCCCTAGATCCAACTTGCTCGATCCAAGCTCGAATCATAATTAATAAGCTGAGCCAAGGCCCAACTTAACTCTAACCAGCTCGTTTACAGCCCTATGCACTCCAGGCCGTCTGGGTTGCGGTTTGCACAACTCGGAGGACTGTAAAAGGATTGCCTCGGCATCGCATCAAATTAGGTCCAGTACGAGGTTAGACGCGTCAGATTCATATCAACATTGGAAAATGTTTAATTATCAATAAAAATTAAAAGTTGTTCGTGGGAATCTCAATTCTAATCGGACGTCTATGATTCTGCACAACTTATAACTACTGTTGTAGATCTCTTTGATCGATTAAATTAAAGTTGTTCGTGAGAATCTGGATTCTAATCGGACGTCTATGATTCTGCATAACTTATATCTACTGTTGTAGATCTCTTGTACCAATGTGCGGCCGTAGTCTGCATGCAGCTCTATCGATTAAAATTAGGCGGTCCACGTAAAAGGCATAATTAATGTTTCGAAATATGTTTTTTCTCATGCGTGCGAAACATCGCGCATGTGGCATGTTGCATATACGAATTTGAATGTGAAAATATATATTTAAATTTTAAAATGAGTTATTAATATCTATGATCAATTTCTTTGTAGTCGTGACAAATTAATAAAGTAATATCCAGAGTCATAAGTAATGATAATATTCAATTTAGAACAATATTAATAAAGTGTGTTGTATAGAAATTAGAATGTCTGCATACGCATCCACATAAACAGGGCTGCATATACGACCTCATATTTAAATTCATATATGTGATTGTATGATATTTTAAACAAGCCAATAGACCTCATACAAATACATTGTCCATACAACCAGCCGTAAAAACACTAGTCATAAACGGCTCCCGCTTGAATATATCCAATTTGACAGGCCGTGTGATCTACAGATTCTGGTCCAATATACTAAAATGGTCTGCTCAACAAGACCCAACCCATATTGGGACTTCTTTTAAATTATGGAAAAGTAAAAGCCCGTTAATATAGTCAGGTTCGGTCCAATCCAATAAGCAAAATATTCTAATGGAAGGGCTTCTGCCTATTTTTCCAAAAAATCCAATAAGCAAAATACCCGAAACCTATTGCGCGACTTTCTACTTTAGAAAATTAAGAAAAACTAAAAGCCCGTTAAGGAAAAAAAAAAACTGAAACCGAAATACCCCCTTCTCTCTTCCTTATTCTTCTCGCCTCTTTGATTGAAGTACCGCGAACCTCTTCTAAGAAATAGCACGACCTTTCCTCTTATATGAATGGCGAAGCTTCTTCTAGAAGTTAAGCGCTACGGTCTCCTATGGCTCGCTGGGTTTAAAGAGGCTTGTTGCTTTCACCGCGCCATTTTCTTCTGCGCCAGGTTTTATTTTCTTCTACTTTTTTTTTTTTTTGGATTTTGTTCTGATTTTCAATTAATTAGAAGAAAACAGTTGAATTATCGTATGAATATATTGTGTGCAGTTCGAAAATGCTACTGATAAGAACTGGACAGTGTTTCCTCTTGAACGGACTAATCTTCCTCGGAAGGTAAATTTTTTTAGATTAATGTATATGTTTATTTTTAGACCTTACATTTTTCTGATTAATATGTTTACTGTATAATTTATGTAGCTTATTTATCCTGAGATCATTCGTAATTCCAATTCTCATGTGGATATTACCCGATCAATGTGATCAGATACCAGCCGTGGCAGTTTATTCCTTTCTGCGCTCTTTTCTAATCCAAATTTTCTATGTAAGTCATTACTCCAAGTATTCTTCTCTACTTAAGTGATTACTTTGAAAAATGTAATTTCTAATCCTTGCTTACTCTCTTTTTTATTTTATTTTATCTACAGGTGCTTTGGGTTTATCCTCTCTATCTTTTCAGTTTAATACTGGGATTTTTATGGTATGTTAGTTCATCATAACATATATGATTTTGTTTTATGTTGCACATTACGGAATTTAATTTCAGCTCACATGTACTAATACTGTACCAAACTGGTACAGCATAAGCATAGAAAGGGTGCTAGCTGTAATTAAACCCAATTAAACCCAGTCCCTATGTAAGATAAACCTTAATTAAACTCAAACAAAAGGGTGCTAGCTGGTCCATGTAGTGCTGCACCGGTACCAAACTTTACTGGTACAATTGGGCATCAGACTCCGAGATGGTAATCTCTCCTCTTTGCCATTGTAATGCAGCTTATTAATTGAATGACTTCGCATGTAAGCACTAGTGCCTTCATTAATTTTTACAAGAAGTAAATGGTAGAACTAGGGAGGAGACAAAGAAATGGTTTTACAATGAATCTCTCCAATGAAATTTGATATGTATTTTCTAACTTTGGTATATCTTAAAATTAGGTATTCCGACATAGCCAAGTATTCTTTTGAGGTAATAAAAGAACGTGAAAAATCTAAGGCTCAGCCATCCGACAATAGTAGAAATAATAGCACAGAGAGGCCAGGAGTTGATGGGTAGGTCCATAACCAGATTTTGATAATTTTTTATTCATCTTTTGTGAGACCAGAAAACTTATGTCCCTGGAAAATATGAAAAGTATTTTCTGTACCACTCACTTTTCCTTATTCTTCACCACTCTTCCTTCCTCATGTTTTCTCTTTATCCAACTTCTCTTTGGCTTTTCCTATTTTCCTTATCTTATGAGGGAGAGAATTATTGATTCTTTTACCTGAGGATACATAGTATTGTCAGATTTTGAAGGGGAAAGTATGAATTTTTTTTACCCATTTTCTTTTTGGGTTTTAACTTTTTGCAATTTGTTTCTCTCTTATTTCATAGGCTTGCCATTGGGATAGGTGAACAGATCTATTCGGGCCTTTTGTTGACTATATTCTTTTTCGAGGTGCAGTGGTGGTGCGCTTTTATTTCTTTTATTAAGCTCTGTTTATTGCTGGAAATCTTTTTACTGCTGGTTCCAACTAAATTAATGTTAATATATGATTTAACAGGTTTCTGTAGCTGATTCCTTGCCCTTTATTGGAAAAGCAACGAGTTTTTTTCTACTTTCTTGGATGAATGCATACTACTGCTTTGAGTAAGCAAAGACTTAATGTACTAATTAAAAGGGAAATTCTTGTCCCCATAAAAGTATCTCTTTTTAAGTCTCTTGAGTTTGAATAGGGATGCATTTTCTCCAAAAAAGAAAAAAAAAAAGAAGAAGAATGACATTATAAAAGTATTCTTAGAAATTATATGTCATACTTTTTTTTATTGGAAATGCATTATTTCTTATGAAACAATTTTTTTTTATGTTATGATGAAAGGAAGCCTTGAAATACTGTGCACTATCAGCGTGGAGAAAACTGTGGGATCATAAGCCAAGTGCAATTTTATCTTTAGCCCTAATAAAACATGAAAATGTTTGCTGAAGCCCTGCAAAATGAGAAATTTTGTTGATATACTCATGTAAAACTAAAAAAAAATACCATCAATGCCCCTGTTGCTTTTAACCTGCTGATGAAGCAAAGCTAAAGGATTTCCGTAGTTTTGTAGAAGTATCAGTAACATTCATCATTTCTCATAGTTATATTGAACATGTAATGTCTTTCAGAGACACCTTTACTTTGACATGAACTAAGGATTGCAATAACAACCAGTACCAGTATGACTCAATTGGCACATTCTATATGGGCTATATTAGTAGCCTCGTCATTCACTTATAACATGCACAAAAGAGAAACAAAAATAAAAATTAAGGCGATTGCTTAATTTCTGTTAGATCCAAGTGGAACTACTCTGGAGTGAGCTTGAATTCCAAGCTTGAGTTCTTTGAATCTAATTGGGCCTTCTTTGCTGGCTTTGGTACGTTTATGGTTATCTCAATCTTTTCTTTTACTTCAATTGTGCTTATTAGTTTTTTCTGTATCAGAAAACGGAGATGAAATGCTTGTCAAACTAAAATGATAATCACTTGCAAACTAAATGTGCTGATGTTTAATTAAACAGGAAGCCCATCTGTGATTCCAAGCCTCTTCTTCACTCGACTTATTAGCAATGGAATTATCGGTTTCCTATATCCTGTGGTATGAGATAAAGGATTTGCAATTGTTTATTGTCGAGAAAATAGTATCGATTTTAATTATGCTCACTTTGTAGTGAATGAAATTTGGAGGTTTCAAAATCCATTATATCTTTTTGCCTTTGAATGATTCCAGATGCTTAGGTCTAGTAACTAATACTATGAAAATATGTTCTTATGTTTATTGGTGGTTTGCTAAGATAAGGGAATCTGAACATTCTACATGTAATAATGTGAGTGAGGCTATGGTACATAGCATGGATTGGTCTGAATTATGGATCAATATCTTCATTTTTAAAGTTTAAATAGTTAATCTAAACCGTTGAACATTATCTTCATATGAAAATATACTTGTAGATCAAATGTTATATTTTTTTACTATTTTTTTAGATAGGTAGAAAATCACTTGATCTAAAAATTCACCATTCAAAGGTATTGATTTTCTACCTATCTAAAATAATAGTAATTTTTTTTTAAAAAAAACATGTAAAATTTTGTATGCAAGTACATTTTCATATGGGGATCATGTTCAACGGTTCAAATCGACTGTTTTAATTTTGAAAACGAAGATATTGATCCATAATACGGACTAATCCACGCTATGTATAGTACCATAGCTTCACTCCATGTAATATCTAGACTTATTGGCTATTTTTTCCTAAATGGAGAGTATATCTCACCATGTCTTCTTCTTTTATTTTTATTTTTTTGTAGTTTGTACTAACTGCAGCTGGGACCCGAGAAGAAGATGTAATTAATTATATATCAAGATTGAGTGATGGTGTACAAGGAAGAAAGATTCCTATATTCTATTTCTCTCAGAGGATATCGTAAGTATACTTGCTGATGCATTTTTTACATTGTTTTTTTAGTTATTTGTGGGTCTGGCCTGGATTATACAAATCTTAAATGATTAAAATCTTTTAAGACGCCCTTTCCTACCCACTGGTTAAAGCAGATTCAACTTGCACCTGCATTTACTGCTTTCCTACTCAATTTAATTTAACACTTCGTTAATTTCTTCAACAATAAGAGAGATAACGTGGAATTCTAATATGTGTTGATTTAATTATCATTCTTAAATTTATTTATTTATCTTGAACTAAGAAGTGAACATCAAATAAATTCTTTCTTTGATCTCGGTAGGCCTAAGCCTTGTATTTGAGTTTTCTTTAATTTTATTTTATAAATGTGGGGAAGACCCATCGATTCCATTACAAAACCAGAATGTTCTTAAGCGTACCAAACGACTGATACCACTTACAAAGGACCTTGTTTTGGAGTTTGAGAGAATATTTGACGGAAACTGAGTTCCAGCCTTAGTCCCAAATTTTAACTCTGCAATTTCCAGCTGTTTGGTACCAGTCCTTTCCAAAAACTCTTCTCGTTTCTCAATGAAATCGGTGGGAGTACCCACTTTTGTCAAAAAAGAAACAAGAAAAAAATACAACTCTACAATCAGGCATCACTACGGGTATGAATGTTTTGATTAAATGTTTTGTTAATCAAAACACTACCAAAGCTTAAATCTGTTTGCCAAATTTCAGAGAAGAATGATGAGGTCCTAACTTAATACCATTAGATTAGTTAATAAAAGTTATAATAAAACAACTAACTGCTGTTATGGACCAAGTTATTTAATGCAGAAGGATTGAGATATTAGATTCTTATGCTATCTCTTATGGCTTTATTATATGTGTACATTTCAGGACCATGGTGCTCGATATATTCCCTAAGGTAGAAAAGGAGAATTGATTTGATTTAGTCAAATCCCACAAGGACAAATTCCTTTTAGTTTTAATCATTTGCATATCTGTCAATTATTTGTTGTACTATTGTATTGATGTTTGTAAGATAAAACGTGTTTGACTACAACAAATGTATAGTTCAGCCAATATCTTGCTTGCTTGATCTGGCCATTGTTGTACAATGTATATATTTTATTCAGCTGTTGAAGCCTTTATCCAAAAAAAACAAAAAAGAACAATTCAAATCCACTTACATCATTCCTTTTTATGGATTTATTTGTTTTTAACTTTAGAACTTTACATGTTCTTTCACGTTTGCATCTGTCAATCATTTGATTTAGGTCTTGCGCTGTAGTCAAAACCCACTTGCATTACCGTATGTGACAAATTATTTTGGTTATTATTAGTTTATAACTGCAATTTATTATGGTATATGTGATTGAAGTTAATGAAATGTGACCCAATGGGAGCAAATTTTCTAATCTATAGAACCTATTTTTGTCTTTTTTGAGCTTGAACTAGTTGTGCAATTATAGTACAGGTAATTAATATCCATGTTTAATTCGTATAAACTAAGGTTCAGTTTGTACTTTGTACCAACCTTTAATGCAAATCTCAATTTTGAATAAAAACAAAGAAAAAAAAAACTCCCAAAATTAGTGTTAGTACATGAAGTAATTGCCTCTTCTAGGAGGGAATCAACCTTGATTGCATTTTCTAACTACTTCAAAGCATGTGTTGTCTCCTGTATATATCGCTTCTAATGGTATTTCTCTTTTTAATCATTTTCTTGATACTGATGTTTTGCCTAATTCATTATGAGTTTCATAGTGCTGAAAAAAGGGATTTTAAAATTGTATCACGGATTTGTCAAGCACTACATCACTATTATGTCTTTAGAGGATTATTTAAAAAAGAAAATCATTTTTTACTGAAGAATTTGTTTTTAACTTTTATTCCTGCCAAAACTCAAAGATTGTTTCGCATGAGAAATCAGTTTTTTATCGAGAGATTTAAAGGCCGTAGGTTTAAAACATAGATTGAGTCTCTTGTGGATAGTTACACCTTGTTTGGATGGAGAGCAGAGAAAGGGAGGGAATGGAAAGAAAATAAAATTTTTTGTCGAATTGTATTTGGTTGATAAAATTATATCGAAGGTGAAGGGTACAAGAGATGAAATGTTTAATCTTGTATCATTGTAATTGATAGAATCAGTTTCCCTCTCAATTTAAGGTGTAATGGATGGAAATAAATTTTGTTACAAATATTTTTAGAAAAAATAACACAAATGTCTAATTCTATATCTTACCAATATAATTATTATACAAATTTTTTATCATAAACCTACAACAGCCACTAAATTTCTCATTAACCTTTTTAAATTAATCAATCAAATAAGAAATGAGACAGAAATGAAAGTTAAATTTATTTTATCTTATTAATCATTCACACACAAAGAAATTAAATATGTTAATACCTTTCTATTCCATTCCATTCCTTTCTATTGTGCACCTCCCCTTCATTCCTTTACTCTCCATCCCAACATGATGTTAAAGGTGGAGCATGTCTTCCATTTTTATTTAAAAAAAAAAACTAAATGATATGTATGAATCTTTATCTCAAAGATGAAGGCTCGACCCTCACTCTTTTCTCAAAAAAAAAAAAAACCATCATCAACATAAAATTGCAATGTAATTTTGCTAGATTTCATGTGCGCCTTTCAAAAACCGTGAAATTATGTATTTTTTTTTTCCAAAATTTATAGTATCATATTTATTCTTTTAATTTAAAAAAGTCTCATATTTGTCAAATTCATTATCATGTTTACCCTTCAAAACTCTATATTTAGTTTTAGTGGAAAATATAATGAATTGCGTAGATACAATATGTTCTAAGTTTAAAGTAAATATTATATTATGAATTTTGGAGTGAGAAATAAGTAATTTTGAGAATTTTCGAATGATATAGATGAAATTTTGCCTATAATTTCATTGGCAATTGGAAAGAGACAGAGTATACACCAATTACAGAAAGTAAGCAAATAAAACAGTGCCAACAAAGTGCACCCTACAAGTTAGGCACTTAGTGCATGACAGTTTGGTAGAGGCACAACATCAAAACAATTTAATATGCGTACGAAATAAACGTAGTAGACATATATACTAAAAAAATTGATACTTAGGATACTTATAGTTGACAATTCTAGAATATCATGGCACATCAAATCATTACATTGTGTACAGTTATTTGCCTGACATAATCTGAGGTGACCCTGTATTCTGTTTCATTAAATTAATTAACAATTGATCTTAGCTAATATTTTCCGTACACTAACTATATAGTAATATGTTTGGTGAAAATGATGAATGTAAAATTGATTCACCAACCAACCACATTTTTTTTTATCTCTACAAATAATGTTGAAGTGCTTCAAATTTAAACAATAAAAAAAAAGTTTTATTCTTTTGGATGTGCCCTTGCTTTCCTTTTCTTGAATCCTTGATCAAGTTGGAAAAATACCTAAAAACATAAATTATGATGGTACTGGCAAACCTTCCATTCCCCAACCGACAATTTTTTTGTTGAATCTCTACAAATAATGTTGAAGTGTTTCAAATTTAAACAATAAAAAAAAAATTGTTTTCTTCTTTAGGATGTGTCCTTATTTCTAATTTTTTGAACCCTTGATCTAGTTGGAAAATACCGAAATACATAAATAATGGAACTAGCAAACCTACCACTACCCAATTATAAAATTATATTAAAGGACAAATTTATTAATCAGGAATCAGGTGACGTTCTAATTAGTGACACTCTCCAATGATAAAGTTATATTAGAATGATAAATTTATTAATCAGGAATCAGGTGAGATTTTAATTAATTAATCCAACAAATTAAGTTGTTTTGAATTTTAGCACACCTGGTTTTCTTATGTACTGGGTGAAAGAGATTTATACTTGCATTTAAAGCATGTCAAAACTTTTTTTTTTTTTTGAAGACAGTGTACCAAAGGCACTGTCAATTCATAAGCATGTCAAAACTTTATTAACCTTGTAATATACAAGTCTAACTACTATTTTTGTCTGTGATTGCTGCTTGATCAGATAATTATTCTTGTTTACTATGCATAAATAGTTTTATGATTGACTGTATTAGTTCATAATTCTTTTTTTTTTAAATTATGTATTAGTTCCTGTCTCATATCTATTTTTTTAATTTCCTGTGTATCCTACATATTTTTCAATGACTTGCCAAGTTAAATATACACACACGCCAAGTTACAGACCAAATTAATTAGTGTAAATTGTGCTATTGGTGTGGAACTGAAGGAACCAAATCTGCTCCTCTTCTCCTAAAAAAACCAAATTCAGTGTATGGAGCTAAAGATACATCAAAAACCAAATTCATCAAAGGAAACATAGTATGATGGAGTTTGTTGCTCAACACACAACATTACCCCATGCCTGATATTGAACCACACAAACCACATATATAATTTTAAGCATACTGTTTGGTAGATGTGGCAAGTATCCATCATGATACTCTTGGCTGCTTCACTATTATTCTGTATTTTTATGGGAAAAGTTGCATGAAAATGAGATGAAATGTCTGATCAACTATCTCTTTAATTATTGATCACTACAAAAAGAAGTCTCTTGTTTGAATTTTGAAGGGACAAAAAGATGCCCCATAATTAATGGCTATGTGTTTCTTTTTTCTTTTCCTTTAAACTTCATTTAAATTTTATTATTTCTCTGTGAGTTTGTTTTATAGAAAGCATAGTTTCTCATAGGTGGTCAACCATTCTAGATTTGTTGATGTAATATGATCCATGTTAGTTAAACTGTCGCTTTTAACCTTGTACTGAAACTGCTTTCCTGCAAGGCAAAAATCAATTATTGAATAATTCATTTTCATTGCTTTATGATGTTTTCAAAAAATTAATGCGAACATATGTTATATGAATATGCATACGAGGATATGTAGTTTTTGAAAGAAAAAAAAAAATCCACGACACAATATGTACTCTGTATATAGTTTTTATTTTATTTATTATTTTTGGGTAAAGAAAACAATCAATAAAAAAAAAAAAACTAATTTTCTCCTGTTAACAAATATAAAAGTTAAATAATCTATAAAATTACCTCCAAGATAACAAAAAGTTCAAAGGTTTTTTATTTTGTACATGGTTTTACGATAAGTCAAGCTATTTAAAATAGTAAGATACGCTTCCAATATATATCTATCGCTTGAATGTCGATATGAGATGTGTACCCAACATAGATAATTTACTTATCTCAGTTTAAACTAAAAAAATTATGAAATTGATTTCAAACAACGAATTTGAATTTGAATTGTAGATCTCAATTTATTTCATAAGACATACTTTTCAATTTTACTTTTTTTTCAGTTCGTTTTGTTTAAAAGTGCATCAAAATAATTTATTTATTCTTACATCAATATTTTACAAAATAAATTAAAAAATTGTAGTATAAACACTGATTCACTGATTTTTAATTGAGGCCTTCATATTTATAAATTTTCCCAATAAGCCATGCTTCGTGCGAACTTTATTCAATAATGTAAAGTATTCAAGCACCAAATCAGACTAGCTCCGATAGCCAAACAAGTTTCTGATGAAATTAGGGCAAGTACTTAATATCCGGCCGAAAAGGAGCGATTGAAGCGGGAGGAGAATGGAAGCTCGTGCAGCGCTGCCGGAACTACCCAAAAAACTGGAGCACCTCAACACTTAACTCTCCAACCAAAGCCAAAACCTACTCCCATTTCCCCTCCTCCTCCACCTATGCCAAAATAACCTCATCAACTATCCCTGTCAGTCCCAAAGCCGCCATGGTCACTCCTCCCAGGAGAACCCCACCTCAGCCTAAGATTGCTCCGATCATCACACCGAAACCCACCAACCCAACTTATTATACCTCTCCTCATAGCCCTACTACCCTTTACTTCCCCCCATCTACGGCCTTCCACGAATGGCGTGGCCGTTGCTTCGGGTGCTGCAAGATGGGCCACACTTCAGCCATGTGTCGCAACCCTGTCAAATGCAGGCGGTGTTGGGAGGATGGACACCAAGTCATGAAATGCTCCACCCAAGAAAAGGCTAAAGGAGTCATCAAAACCTAGAGCACCATTACCCCTCCCAACTCTCGCCTACAACTGGAACCCCCTATGGATGACCTTCTCTCAGGCACCTACCCCACCACCCCCCCTCCTCCCCCTCCTCCCCCTCCCCCCCCCCCCCCCCCCCCGTCCTACATGAAAACAGACCCGCCCTCACCTACTGTTTTATTGATCGTGATGAGGAATATGAAGCAGAAAGGGTGAAATTAGAACGGGGAGTCATCATGGGTACTGCTGATCCCAACCTTAACTTGGATGACATTGCGACCTTCTCTGCCAGACCCAACCTAGTCTCTCCCAACGAGATATCAATAGCCATGCTTAGTAAACACTCATTCCTTCTCCTCCTCCCTAATGGTCTATCCCCTGAAATCTTTATTAAAGCTACTCCCCCTTCTCAATGGGACCTTGGATTCTCATTTCAACCATGGAGCCCATACTATGCTTCTGAGATGATTAACCCAACCTACAAAGTGTTGATCGAACTATAAGGTTTCACAGTCAATGTTTGGAGAGAAAAGGAAGTTGTTCGGCTTGTGAGCTCCTTCGGGCTCTACCTAGGCTCGGTAGACCCTCCATCAGCTGCTGACCTATCCCATTGGACTGTAGCCATAGCGACCGACAACCTTGAAAGAATACCGCGGAAGGTGGCTATCTTCATCGGGGGCTTCAAGAGATTGGTTGAGGTCAAGCCAATTAAGATAATCTCCGGTAAGGTGTACAACGATGATCATCTTCCAAGGAAACCTCTGTGCTACACTAAACCGCCGCCGACAACCCCGACAATTGGTGAAGAGTCACGCATGGTTGGAAACGACGAGATGTGCATACCCAGGAAGCTGGTCCTGGAATTGTTCAAGGGTAGAGATATTTTATCCTTGCCGGAGGAGTTGAGACAATATGTGGTAAACATCCAGGAAAACATGGAGGAATATGGTGGTGCTGGCACCAGCCACCACTCTCCGAGGGCGGCCACACCTATCCACAGTGGGGCCGCAAAAAATCTAATGAAGGAGGCCACACCGGGTCAAGTCATCATCCTTCAAAGAACCCCAGCCAATGTAACGAGTCAAACTTTGTCCCAAGGCACTCCGGCCACACCTAGATGCTCAAACCCTGAGCCACAACCGATCCGCAGGCGCAAACAAAACCCTGAGTGTCGCCAGGCTCTGGAACTGACACTGCACACTAACACTCAGAATATTCCAAAGCTGCATCGTGTTCCGCAAACGGATCATCCTGGAGATTCAAATAGCAACAACGTGTCGCCTGACGACAACACAATAGCCAGCTGTGACCAGATGGTCATTAGGGCTATAGAGGACACGCGTTCACCTCCCACCGACTCCACGTTGAAAGTGGTCAAGGAATCAGTGCGTCTCAAAAGAAGGAAGAAGGCCCAAAACAATCCAGGCCGCAGGGATGGGCCCAACACACAAATAGCTCATGTGAGGCAATCCGAAGAAGGCCTTTTTGAAGTCAATGTGGCCTATGATCACTCCTTGAAGATGGAAACTGGATTTGGGCTCCCTCTAGCAGTGGTGCTAGCTTCTATCCAGGATGATAATCAGGAACGGGCCTTTTTGAGCTCGCAGGTCCTTGAGACACCAAATGAACAGCTAGATGCAGACAGGATCCCAATCGATGCTAGTACCGATGAGGAGCTGTCAGATGAAGAGTAACCGTTCAGGTTCTGTTCCCCAGTAGTAGTCAAACTTTTTTATGCAGACAAAACGGTTAAAAATTCTTTCCTGGAACACAAGGGGTTTGGGAAACCTGGACAAGTGTGAAGTGGTGTGTAACACGATTAGAAAGACGAGATGCGACATTTGTTGCTTACAAAAGACGAAGTGAAGTTCCAGTGCAGGACCGAATAGAGCAAGAACATTGCCCTCATTCTTTGAAAAAGATTGTGTCACATTAGAAGCCATTGGTTCATCTGGGGGATATATGATCTCTTGGAAGAAATGTTTCTCTCTTATCAATTGTTGGTCAACAAGGCACTCGGTTTCAGCAGTTCTCATGCAACACAGCACCGCCGCTACCTTTGTGGTGACCACAGTCTATGGCCCGACTGATGATGACCTCAAACTCCCGTTCCTTGAGGAACTGAGGTCCCTAGCTACCCTCATCCATTATCCATGGATACTAAATGGCGATTTCAACATCGTACGCTGGCTTATTGATCGGTCCAGTGACATGCGCGGTTTTGCTCTAATGGATGCCTTCAATGACTTGATCAGAGATCTAGCAATCCAAGACATACTCCTAAATAATCGGGCTTACACTTGGTCGAATATGAGACCAGTCCCGATATTCTCTAAACTGGACAGGGTGTTTCTATCCTCTCAATGGTCTCTCGGCTTCCCGAGGATAGAGCTTGAAGCGATGGAAATGGTTGTCTCCAACCATGTTCCCCTCTTGCTAACTTGCAAGAAGAATCCCACTAGACCATGTCTTGTCCGAATGGAAACATTCTGGTTCGACTATAAAGAAGTGGACACAAAGATACAGGATATATGGCGCAACCCCCCACCACACACTAACAGTTTGTCTTTTTTCTATGATAATACACGCAGGTTACACTCAGCTCTCAGGGTATGGCATCAAGACAAATTTGGCAAAACTTCTCACCAACTACAATGCTGCCACAAAACTATCCTACACCTGGACAAGTTGGAAGAATCAAGGCTTTTAGATCCCATCGAATTCCGCCTTCGAATTGAACTCAGATCTAAAGCTTTCGAGTTGGCATGCATTGAAGAAAAGCGATGGCTTCAACGATCAAGATGCAAATGGCTACAACATGGGGATAAAAACACTCGATATTTCCATGCATATGCATCGGGTCGGGCAAGGAAAAACGCAATTACATCTATCTCACATGATGGAATCACTCTCTCATGCAAGGGACAGATCAACCAAGTGTTGTATGAACAACTCAAGCAGTCAATGGGCTCCTCCACCCGAGTTGCTGAATTCAACCTTGCCATCCTATACCCAGTACCTGTTTCGGACTTATCAGGTCTGGATGCGCCATTTACTGAGATGGAAATTGAAAAGGCTGTTATGGACCTAGGTGAGAATAAGGCTTCGGGGCCCGATGGGCCCCCCAATGAACTGGCTAAAAAATATTGGCATCTTCTAAAGCCTAATTTGCTCCAGATCATGGACGAATTGCATAGCGGTACATTGGATCTCTCCCCACATAACATGGCCAACATTGTTCTCTTGCCCAAAAAAGAAACAGCATGCTCAATCAAGGACTTCCGACCCATCAGCATTATAAACCTCATCCCCAAAATCATTGCCAAAACCCTTGCGAACAGACTCACCCCACACCTCAATTCTCTCATCTCTAACCATCAAACTGCCTTCCTCAAAGGAAGATTTATTGCTGAAAATTTTATAGTCACCCGTGAACTTATCCACCATGTCTCTATCACAGACAACCCTACTGCTTTGATCAAGCTAGATTTCTCCAGTGCATTCGATTCAGTGCAATGGGAATTTCTAATCAAAGTTATGAAGGCCCGGGGCTTCCCACCCAAATGGCTTTCTTAGGTGGAGCAATTGCTATCTATTTCCTCCTCTAGACTTGTCATTAATGGTGACACTACTCCCTACTTTCAGCATGCCCAAGGACTCCGTCAAGGAGATCCTATTTCCCCCCTTTTTATTCCTAGTGGCAGTTGATCTACTTCAACAAATGGTCAGAGTGGTCAATAGCCTACTTCCCATCCCCATCTCACATAGAGTTCCAGAGGCCTTGCTTGCACTTCAGTATGCAGATGATACCATGCTCCTGATGCATGTTGATGAACCTTCGGCTATTACTCTCAAACTGGCCCTAAGATTATTTTCCATGATCTCGGGTCTGGGAATCAATTACAGCAAGAGCAGCATCATCCCCTTCAACTTGTCCCCTCATGAAACCGAATCTATTCACAAAATTCTTGGATGTGCAATTACCTCCCTACCTATCACATACCTCGGCCTACCCCTAACAACCAAACGACCAGGAAAGCTTCTATTTATGCCATTGATCGAAAAGATGGAAAAAAGCCTAGAGGGCTGGAAGGGGAAGCTCCTATCTAGAGGAGGCAGAGCTCAACTGGTCACTTCCGTGCTATCTGCCATTCCCATTTACTACATGTCGTGCTTTCGCCTTCCTAAATGGGTGATTGATAGACTAGACAGAATTCGCAAGCATTTCTTATAGGGAAAGAACAGCTTGACAGGCAAAGGAGTCCACTTGATGTGTTGGGAAATTGCAATGACTCCAAAGAAATGGGGTGGAATGGGCTTCTCTGACATGGAATGGCAGAACATAGCTCTACTTCTCCGTTGGTGGTGGAGGCTCTACAACAACCCAGAGGCTATCTAGACTGTCCATACAAATCACCTCTACAGCAGGAGAGTAACCATCAACGGACCTAAGTCATGGCAGACTTTGGGTTCCTTCTTTTGGCACCAGCTCCATTCTATCAAACCACTATTCCTCTGGTCAATTTCCTGGCATGTGGGAGATGGCAACAGCATCAGTTTCTGGTTCGATACATGGGACGAATCCTAGAACATCTCTCCCCCCGCTCGTGCTAACCCCCACATCTCCCTTCGACAAGCACAAGCCGTTCGTGGATTGGTACCTATATCTGATCGCCTCCTCATTCCCCCACTGACGCACAACAGATCTGACGCAATCTATTGGCGGTGGTCAGCTAACGAGATCTACTCAGCTAAATCCTTCTATGACATGGTACAGGGAGGGGGCAAACTTAGATGGAGCGCCCCAGAAGTGTGGTCGGCCAACCTTTCTCAAACAGTCAGGATATTCGCATACCTGGTACTATATGAGAAAATTCTGACACAAGATATGTTAGAAATCAGACATATACCCTTTCAGCGAGGATGCCACATGTGTCGAGATAGGGAGACTGAAACAAGCCATCACCTATTCTTTCGATGCCCCTATGCATCACAAGTATGGCTACTTCTATCCAACAAATTACATGTCGCACCTTCTATCTCTGGGTCCTGCATAGAGGAAATATGGTTGGACTCTAGGGACCACAGGGGCAACCGTACAGTCAACGAGTGGTGCCTCTGGTTCACTTACACTATCTGGCACATCTGGAAGCAAAGGAATGAAAGAGTATTCAGGAATCATGATTTACCTCCTATTATGTTAATGGATAGGATAGTGAGTGTAGGGAAGTTATGGGAAAAATATGCATAGTTTCCAGTGATAAGGGCTATGTGAACAGTATCATACAATGTACTGGTAGCATGATGTAGTCAAACTTGTAAAGGATACTCAAGTGAGGAGTATGATTTGTAAATATTCTCATTTGGAATAAAATTTTTGACAGTCTGCCAATTTCTCAAAAAAAAAAAAGTTTCTGATGAAATTTCCAATTTAACCCATCTATTTATTTTTTTTATTTTTTTGTAGTGTAAAGTGTTTTGTTATTGTTAGATTTCGTCAGTTGATCCATTTTAATTTTACAATAAGGAAAATGTGGAGATATCCATTTACCGACAAATAACAATAATTGACGAGGCCCACTAATTATCTTGTGTCATATTTGCTGTGGACTTTTCTGCATGCCATGTCATTTCTAAATCTTCATTTTAATTTGATTTCGTCACTTCTGCACGCCATGCCATTTTTATATGTCTATCAGTCTGAACTCTTAACACTTTTCATCTCATATAGAATAATTGTTTTAATGTTTTTCGAATATTTATAAATAATTGAATTTTCAAAATATTAATACTAATTCACTGGACTTTTTTTTTGTGTGTTATACTCTACGAGCACAAAAATTATAGTTGTATTAATTTGACTCTTCTATTTTAATATGCATTAAGAGGAGCAAAGTTAGGATCTGATGTTCTCATCAAATTTTTGTGATCGCCAAGAGGATTTGGTGAGCATAACGGTGAAATTCATCTGCTTCATGAGTAATGTATGTACATGAATTTTTTTGAAAGTTCTAAATTTCATTTAGTACAAAGTCAAGCTGTTAAAACAATGAACCATTCATAAGTTGTTTTATGTATTCATTTTTTATTATTTTTTTTACCACTTGACCTTGTATCAAATGAATTAAAAACTTTTAAAATTTAGCATGTATAATTCTACATGCATCACTCATGAAATAGATGGATTTCAACAATTTGAATTCGTCATTTGAAGATAACTTAATAGACTTTTGAAGTTGTGCTCACTAAATCCTCTTAATTAATGAGCACATAAAAGAGTCAAAATGATACAACTAAATTTTTGTGCTCGTAGATTAATTATAACAAATTAACAATTGGGATTAGGAAGTTAGTATTATTTTACAGTAATAACAAATTAACAATTGGGATGTTTCGTCTTTAAATACTATATTTTATATATGGTTAGCAAAACAACATATACACTGCATCTTATAATTCTATGGTTTGGGAAAACCACATGTGTATATACATACACACGTTCCTATTTTGTCTGTTTGAGAAAAAAAAAATGTCATACTTGTGCCTTAAAAAATGGAAAAATTTCTAATAATTAGTTGCTAATCATTTGTCGCTAATATCAACTGCTCCACACAGACAACCTGCAATCAAAATTCTTATTTTTTTTCTCTCAAAAGGCAATCATAATTTTTGATCTAATCATAGCTCTCTATAGAGTTGTATGGAAAATGTGTACTTCGAGATCGATTTGAATTTAACATATTGACCAACTTAAGTTTAAACCTCTACTCAAAATTATTTTAGTTGATTTTCTCAATCTCGACTAGAAACAACTCAATATGTAATAGTTTTATTTAATTTAGAATATTGTCATAAATAAGATAATAAATACAAATATTTATATTTAAAAAAATTAATTGTAAAAATCGACAAAATATTAGTAAGTAAATACTATAATTTATAAAAAAATAAACATTAATTATTACGCATATTTAAAAATAATAATATTAATAAAAATACTTCTTAAGAATATTAAAGTAAATACAAAAAAATTCAAATAATTTAGCTCAGAGTTCAAGCTTGATTGAACTTGAATTTACCTGAGCTATATATAGTTCAATTGATTTTTCATCTCGAACTCGATTCGATTCAGCTTTGTAATTGGATAAACCTAGAACTACATTTACCTTACTTGAGCACTTTAATTGTACGGCCATAGTACTACGCATAGCGCGGATTAGTCCGTATCATAAATTAATATATTTATTTTTAAATAATTGGTTTGAATTTAATTTAAATTGTTCAATATAATTTATATATAAAAAATTATTTGCAGACTAAATTTTACATTTTGTAAAAAAGTATATATATTTTTGTAGATAGGTAGAAAATCACTACTTTTTAAATGATTTAGAATTTTTAGATCAAGTGATTTTCTACATATCTAAAAAAATTATAAATAATATAATCATTGATTTATAATATTTTATATGAAGACCATGTTAAATAGTTTAGATCAGCTATTTGAACTTTGAAAACAAAGATATCAATTCATATTTTCAAATTTGTGGTATATATAGTACTATAGCCTCATTCTATACAGTACACAATGGTCCATACTTTAGATACATATTTTCAAATTTAAAATTCCAACATTTGATCTGAACCATTTATCACGATCTCCATATAAAAATGTATTTAAAGAAAATAAAAGAAAATAAAATGTATTTAAAGAGCATATTTTATATGTTTTAGAATTTCTTTACTATTTTTTACGCAGGTAAAAGTTTACTTAATTTGAAAATTATGGACCATATAAAAACACTAAATTTCTACCTATATAAAAAATAATATAGAAAATCTAAATTTGGCTTTAAATATATTTTCATATAAGATTATATAAGGTTATATTTAACAATTCAAATAAACTATTTAAATTTTAAAAATAAATAAAATAAATTTATAGCACAGAGCCACAGATTGATCTATAAACATGCGTATTATTATATTATTATATGTTCACTCACATGCTTTATGCTTATGAGAGAATCCGGCCTTGGTAAAGAGAATAAGACATGACAGTTAGATCAAGTACAGACAGACAAGAGAAAAATAATTTAATGCAAAAGTCTATTTCGCCTCTCCCATTTAATTGCGATAACATGAAAAGCAATTTATTGGATAATTTTTTTCTAAAACAGGAAAATAAACTAACTGAGAAAAATAAACGGTCATAAATTTTAGAAATTGATCAGAACGACAAAAAAAAAAAATCCCTCAAATGCAAGAAGAATTTTCGTTTTAGCGGTACAATACGATCAGAATTAACTGCGACGAAGAAGGAAAAATAAATAAATAAATAATCAACAGAATTTTAGAGATCTCAAATTCAGCAGAAAAATCGCGGTCGTAATGGTGGAATTTGTTGAAGACTACTAGAGTAGGTAAAGATATTAACAGAGCATCTCTGACTTCATGCAACATACTAATGATGAAATCAAAACAACGATGTACATGATTTGTGCCCTATATGAAGTTAAATCTGCTCTGTTAAAAAATTTACCCTGAGGAGTAATTGTGACCAAGCAAAAATGGGATAATAAAATTCTGATTAGTTGTGCCTTCACCTATCCTCCTTACCACTTTACTGATTTTGTATTTTTTTTTTAATTTCAGTAAATTGGAAGATATTAATGGATTTGTCATCCACAATACACCTTTCCAGTTATAGAAATTCAATTTTAAAACAGTTCTATTTAATTTATTCTATTAGATAAGAATGATATATGTCGCATAATATGCATATTATAGATCAGTCCTACTATCTATTCATATTTTTTTGTATATATTAAAAGTTCAAACAGTAGATGAGTTGTTTAATATTATTTTTATATGAAAAATATACTTGAAAAATATATAATCTTACTTCTAAAAAAATAATATTTTTTTTAAAATGTGAAATTTGATCTTCAAATATATTTTCATTAGAAGTTCATTAAGCAGTTTGAATCGACTTTTAAAATTTTAAAAATAAAAATATGAATTTATACGAATACATCTTTATATCACCCTAACCTCACTAATTAAAAATAAACTAAATATTTCTTAAATGATGGTTCCAATCAGTTCCTTTATTGTCAAATCCGGATATTACGAGATAATGTACTGTTTGAGTTCCTTTATTCAATGAACCAACTCAGCTCAAGCATATAATGCACGGAATATCTCAATCGCTAGCACATAACGGACGGACCGGATACAAACGGTGATATGATTTCCTTATGTTCTCGGTAAGCTTTGTTGGAAACATATCGGCTCTGGGTCCCAATCTGGTGTCAACTGTACACCATCTCCAGTCGACGACACTTTGCAGAAAGTTGGCAAGTGTCAAATCGGTGAGAATATCAACAAATACTCTTAACGGACGTATCCATTTGGTTTCAATGGAGACTAAGACAAGATTCACATTTGAAGCAATTCTCTGTTTCTCTTACCCCATGATTCCGACGGGGAAATTGGAGAAACCGTACTACTTCCACCATCGCACCATTATTACTTGTATGATAGTTCATGAAAATATTTATTATTTTTCTTACTAACTTCCTCACAACTCACAAGAGCGTGAGGCAATTTATTACATTATATATAATTAATTTTATAAATATATATATATACATATAACATCATACACACACATGCACACTCTAATCACCTCCTACAATAATACCATCTCTGCTCCGCTAGATAGATACCTTCTCTCTCATTTCATTTCCCCTTTCTTCCCTCCAAAAACACAAAAAAAGAAAGGAAACGAAAAAATGAAGAAGAAGAGGAACAAACCTTCCCCTCCCCTCCCCTTACCTTCCCCTTCCGACAAGACGCAACCCACCTCCACCTCCTCCTCTTTCTCCTCCTTCTCCTCCACTGCCTCTACCTTCCCTTCCCCTTCCCTCTCCCCTTACCACTTCTCCTCCTCTGTTCCCTTCTCCTGGGAGCGTAAACCCGGCGTTCCCTTCACCCCGCTCCACCCCCTTCTCCCTCCCCCTCGTTTCCCCTCATTCCGCCCTTTACCTCTTCCTCCTTCAAAAGTGAAATCCATTGACGGAAACCTCGCCACGATCCGTCGGAGGAGAAAAGGTTTCGAGGTTTTTCTCGCCTTGATCGGACGCTTGGCGGGGCTAGATCCGTATCGTTCGTGTAAATCTGTGGCGTCCGATGATGTGACCAATCGTGAGGCTAAGACCAGCTGGAGCTCTCGCAGACGCCATAAGAGATGAACTCGAAGCCTGTGCTGTGTAATGTGTAGTGTATAGAGAGAGAGATCAATATATGGTACGTTTCTGTTCTAGTGTAGCACTCGTCGTGTGGTCTTCTCTGTGGTTGTACGCCAGATCGAATGCTTTGGTTGAGCACTTGATTAATTCTGATCTTGCATAAGATCATGCAAGTGCCATATCCAAATTGGGACTTCATTTACTCTAGATTGTTTAATTTGTGTCATGATACCATAAATAATATACCGAATAAAGTTAAGGTAATTTTTCTCGTACCTTGTGTGGATTTTCGCATTGGTTTTTTTTGTTTGTTTTCGTTGGTTTTTCTCAAGTGTGTGGGCTATATATTGTGGTGTTCGTTATTTTTCGCGTTATTAGTATAGAAAATTAATCTTCTTGTTTGTTTTGTCAGAATATGTGGCTTTTGAGATTAGGATATTATAATAGTGCATTAATCAATGTTATACACGCTGCTAAATATGCCTTTTTTTCCGCATTAAAAATCTCAAAGTTGTTTTTCCTGCAAAACATTTTACCATATTTTTATAAATGAAACTTCATAAAACTTTTTATATAATTTTTTATTTCTTTTTTTTAATCCTTTCCGGATCGGTCTAATGTCTAGTCGAAACTGATCGATCCACATCAAAATTCATGATACTTAATTTGCACAGATTTTAAAATTTTATGTAAGAATCTTGATGCTAATGGAACGACTCTGACGAACATTGAATCGCTCCATATTCCTCACCCTCGATATATAATCAGAGAATTTTGCATCAGTACATCAGAGTTCATTTAATTTGGGATACGCATACTGCATCACTAATAATTGCTAATTATGGAGATAATAATTAATTATTTGTGGGGATGAGATATTAATTAATTATAGGAGAATATATATAAAAATATTAATTGATTTTAGAAGCTAGTACAAGTACAGAGTTGGAGAAAACAAACAAGCAATTAAAAGGTGGAGTGTTTGTTGAGGCACGATGTCTGCCTCCTTACTGTCTTGCAAATTGCAATATTTGTTTGTTACATAGTATTATATGACCTAATTAATGTATTATGTATGGCGTCTACCTCAATTAACGGGATTAATTAATTGATGTCACTAGATTTGCAACATTTTCTTCATATTTTATAAATGTATTTTGGTTATAAAAGAATTATCAAAGTAATATTAGGTGGTACTTAGGTTAGGGGTAAGATTTTTGAAATATTAATCACATATATCTCTATTTCTCTATTCTATTATTAAGCACGTTGGGTGTCCGATCCGCCAACGGCTACGATTGAGAGATGAAACTTCAAATTTGATCTCAGCTCTCCAATTACATACTTTGTCTTTTTTTGATTAAATGCATCTGTTTTATGTATAAAAGTCTAAATTTAGTTAAAAACATACCCACTGCATATGCTACTACACGATACGTTACAATTAAAATTGAATAATTTCTAAAATTTAGCAATATATTTATCAGTTTCCTTATTTTTTTGTTTCCATATTTCTCCTCTTCAATTGAGAAGACTTCACCTTCCATTTTCTAATTTATTGTTTCCTTCTTCGTTTCTATACAGATCGCAATGAAAATCATTTTTTTTTATTTACTTATTTCTCTTTCTTTGTTTCTATACACATTGGTGTGGCAATTTAGAATATATTTCCGATATAGAATATATCAATGCGTGTGTGTGTGTGTTATAAATTGGAAACAAAGAAGAATATAAATTGAAACGTGTATGTAAATATATATTTTTCTTATAATACGTGTGTGCGTATATATATCTTATACATACACACGATAACACTTTTTATTTATGTTTTTTTATATCATATTATATGTTGATAGTGAATTATTGTATGATATTTAATATTAAATTCAAATCGAGCTATTATTTGATATCATTGGTACTTAAAAATAAAAAATCATCACATCATCAAATTATTATCAGAGATCGCGATTAAAGTTAATTAAAAATACATAATCATATAAATTTTCTATTAACATGTGTTTTAATTTTTAGATAATTATTATTTTCATTAATATATTTGTTTCTTATAATATGTACCCGTTGCAACGCATGGGTATAATACTAGTAAGAATTTAATTAGTATTTTTATTTTGACGTATGCTAGTCCTTCTTATCCCATTACGTGTAGTCTAAAAAAGATATAAAGTAATATTATTGTAGTGTAGGTTACTTTTTCTTAATTTAATTTGAATTATAAAATAAATCACTAAAAATAAGTGGTGGTGGAGCTAATAAAATAAAACAAAGGTGAACTCAAATTGATACCACTTAGTTTATCTAACTACAATTAGACATTCAGTTTTGAGTAAGGCTTGGGTGCTATGTATAGCATAAGATCATTCGTGCTACAGTCTTAAAAACGTATCGTATAAATTTTAAATTTCGATTTAAGTAGCTCAATAAATTGAGTATATAATAAACTTATAGAATACTAATTTTTTCTATTTTTGAAAAAAAAATTTAATGTTTTTTATGATTTATGAAAGATGACAAAAAATGATATAAAATATTGACAATTTTCTTTTATTTTTAAACTATATTTGTCCATCTTTCATAAATCATAAAAAATAGTAAAAAAATTCAAAAATAGTAAAAATTAGTAACTTAGAAACTTATTATATACCCAATTTATTGAGCTACTTAAATAGAAGTTTGAAGTTTAGACAATACATTTTTGAGACTGTAGCACGGATGACCTTATGCTATCCATAGTATCCAAGCCTTTTTTGTTTTGCTTGTTATATTTATAAGAAATTTGAAACATCAATTAAAAAATGTTTCACTTTATCAGATAAAATAAATTAGTGTTACATAAATAGTATTTATCAAGATTAATAGATCTATTTGTGCAAGATTAATAGGATCTTTACTACAAAATATATATATTTGAACATCGATCACCGCCTTAATTAACTTTTATATATATAACGGCATAACTAACATCGACTTTTAACATATTTTGAATTATTATTATTATTAAAATTAGAATTAAAATTGTGACAAAAAAAAATAATTCACATTGCAAAATAGAAGACGAAGCATTTGAGAATTTTTTTTTTAGTGATTTGAGTAGAGAGTTGATTCTTCATCGCAGTATGGGCATCAAATTTAAGTACAATTCATGTACTGAGGGTCTGAGGCTCGTGCAAAAAGCTGTCGCACCAAAAAGATTGGTAAAGTAGAATTATACATAAAAGGGGGTTATGAGATCATGTGTGACGGTAGCAAGATACTTTTCGCAATTGCAATAATTCCGTAGTAGTCTAGTAGACAATAGCAAGATGAAATTTTTTTTTTTGGTAATTGTAAGATAATTTCCATAATTGGAATATACATGCACCTCTCCCTTTTTAATCCTTTTTAATGCATGTGCCTCCAATATTCTCTACTACATAAATTATTTATATTTTGAATAATTATTTTAGTACCCGTGCTACAGTACTGTATTTAAAGGAACACTGTATTACGGTCCCCACTAATTATATAGTCTCTGGTAGCCGATCCCCAACTAATTATTATTCTAAAATTTTAGCAGCATCATTTCTCTATTGTTCCCACTAATTATATAGTTTTTCTTTTACAATCCCCGTACTCATTCTCACGTCAACTTTTCTCTAACAAAAATAATTGACTTCATAGGAATAAATACTTCAATACATAGATATAAATACTTTCATTACTTATATATTAATACTTTCAGTGTCATATGTAAAAAATACTTAGATATGTATACGTTTGTAGTTATAAATACTTAGAAAATAAGATTTTAACACTTAAAAAGAAATTAATACTTTGATACATGACTTGTTATGATTATCCCTTTTTGAGTTTCCCAATCATCCCCACATTAGCATTCCTCTAACAAAAATAGTTGACCTCATACGTATAAATACTTCAATGTATAAGTATAAATACTTTCAATGCTTAGATATTAATACTTTCAGTGTCATATATGTAAAAAATACTTGCAAGTATAGATATAAATACTTGTAATGAGAGGTATAAATACTTACGCGACGACGAGTTTGAAAGTACGTCATCATGGATCTCATTTGAAAAAAAAAATTGTTGAGATTTTGCAGTCTCTGTAGGAAGTTATCTTTCTGCATTGAATTTTCAGTGGTCCTCCCGCTGGTACAGTATTGCAGGTACTATTATTTTCGCGCTTCAGTACCTGCACAATAAATAATTGTTCACCTCATAGCTATAAATATTTCTGTACATAAGTATAAATATTTTCATGCATAGATATTAATACTTTAGGAAAAAAAATTCAAATTGTGCAGTTTTTGTGATCCCCACAAAAGATTATTTTTTCACATTTAATTTTCGATACCCCTGTGGATACTGTAGCGCGGGTACTGTTATCAGTTTCCTTATATTTTTTAATTGAATTTTGTTCCTTGGGTTTGCTCTCATATTTGTTGAATTTATCTGGCCATCTTTAGTTGTTGATTTATAGAATTTGCATATAACATAAATTTATTTATTAAAAAAATATATGTATCACAAACATATAAATACATGTAAAAAGGTCATCTCAGATAATAAAATAAACACTGCATCACAGGTTAGAACTTCATGCACATATCATTTGATAAAACTAAGAAGGTCATGCATAACTGCATAAGTAACATAATTAAAAAGCAACAATAATAAATCATTAAATATCCTTTTGATTATTCCACAAGTAACATATATTAACTACAATAAGATGCACTAAACAAACTTTATATATCAAGTTATCAACTAATAAAACTTTACCATAGAATATCCTTTTGCAATATCAAGAAAGCACAAGATCCAAATAGATGACTTTTGGACTAAGCTTTTTCTATGGTTGATCCAATGCTTATCAATCATTTATTTAATGCAAATTAGAAAAGTATTGATACGATGCTTCCTATAAGATCCAAAAGTTGAAATGATTTCTTGGTTTTTGTATGAAGTTGACTTGTTGCTCCAAATGAACAAAATATTTTGTTAGTAGAGAGGAATCACTAGCTAGATCTTAGGGGCAAGGTGTGTGCCTAACTTAAAGTTTTGGTTTTCTTTTCATATGAAAAAAGGTATTATCTAGAAAAAATGCTTTATGGCTAAATGCAAGTAAACGAGTGAGATTATTATATAAATATTTGTATTTAAATCGAAATATAAATAGTTTACATTATGATTCTTTATCTCGTTGTTAGTTTTATTATACAGTGCATAGCTCATTATGTATTTTATAATATATTTTATTTTTTTGAAAAATTTGTTATACAATGCATAGCTTATTTTGCTACATGCAATTCCAATGCTTACATTTGTATATATCATAACTTTTTTTTGTTTTGAGTTGAATATATATCAAAACTAAACATCGAACTATGACATAACACTGAGGGGTGTTAATATTTTCAGAAAAAAAAATTAGAAGGATAGTAACAATGGTGCATCATAAGCTGCAGGGGCGGATGCAGGATTTTTGTCAAGGTGAGGCAATAATCGGATGCAAATAGCTTATCGGGTACAATTCAACATAACAAAAAGAATACCAATCAATATAATAAAAATTCAAAATTACTTGAAAAAAAATCAATATTTTGGTTCAACTAATTTTCGCTATTTGAGATCAGCGCCTAATTGGGCTCCACTAATTTCTTTCGCTCAGAGTTTATATAAGCTCCGTTTCGTCTATTAAAATTTCAGAATGAGCTACAGGAGGGCAATTTAAATTTTAGAGAGGAGCAAAGATCTGAAAAGCAAATTTTTAGTATTATTTTTGAAAATCCAATAGGGGACAGCTGATTCCCTATGCTACAGTAGATCCGCCCCTGATAAGCCGGCCTAAACAAGCAACATTATTTTTCTATAATGTTTTTGGATATAATAAAAGATATTCTAATCAGTCAATTCTCTTGTTTGGAAGGCAATCAAGGCATGTTCTCAAACCAAAGTTAGAGAATGGAAGCTCTATAGCCCCTTTTTTTTAAGTAAAGCTAAACATATAGCTGTCACAGCTCCCATCACATCTCTTTATTATTTGAATAATTATATGAATCTCCCATTCTCATCTCCATCTTTTAAATCTCTCTTTATGTGAAATTTTACAAATATTGTTCACATTTCTCATGATCTATGTGAAATTTTACAAATCTAAAATCACAAACGTATTTTAAGTAATTTTATTTTTCAAATGAGATCCATGATAACATACTTTCGGGCTCATCGTTACGCAAATATTTATACCTCATCATGCAAGTATTTATACCTATACTTGTAAGTATTTATCTTCAATCGTGTTTAACTTCCATAAACTAACTTAACTAACTAGTTTAATTAAATTTATTCAAAACACTGTGGTCTTCCAAATTTAATTAAATTCATAAGTATAAATACTTGGAAGATAATAAATTAATAATTGCAAACTAAGACATTAATACTTACATGTCTAACTTGATATGACTATATGGGGGACCACTCAAACTACATTGGAAGAATAATCATACACGTTTTTATTTTATTTTTTTCAATGTCGTCCACATTTCTCATGATTTATGAGGAATTTTGCGAATCTAAAACCATTAACGTATTCTACGCAATTTTATATTTTAAATGAGATCCATGATAATATATTTTCGGACTCATCGTCACACAAGTATTTATACCTCACCGTGTAAGTATTTATACCTATACTTGTAAGTATTTATTTCCAATCGTGGATCCCGCATCTCCGCATCAACCTTTCCCAATCGTTCCTGCATCAACCTTTCTCTAATAAAAAATAATTGACCACATAAGTATAAATACTTCAGTGCATAGGTATAAATACTTGTAATACTTGATATTAATACTTTTAAATGTTAGCAGTGCTATATGTATAAAATACTGGGTATAAATACTTAAATGACGAGGTATAAATACTTGCGTGATAACGAGTTCGAAAATATGTCATCATGGATCTCATTTGAAATATAAAATTGCGTAGAAGACGTTCGTGATTTTAGATTTACAAAATTTCTTATAGATCATGAAAAATATGAACGAGATTGAACAAATAAAATTGAAGAGATAATGGGGGATGAGAGTAGAAGGACAATTATCATGCCCCTTATTATTTTTCAGTGCAAGTACAATGATAGAAATTTTTATTTTTAGAAATATAATGAATATTTTATCATAAAGGAGAAAATGGAATATTTTTTAATACAATAGAAGGAACTGAATTAATTATTTGATTTCTTTAGACGTTTTCTAAGAATGATATCAATTCTTAGCCACAAAAAATGTCTCTGTCTGCAACTCTGCATACAATCTCTACGAGTAAAATCAATGATTAGATTCTTTGTATGATATATCTAAAAAAACTTATATTTCTAATTCTATATAAAATATTTAATATATTTCTAAACATTAAGAAAATCTGGATATATAGAGTATAGAGCTTGGCTAGTATAACATCAGTGTCATTTCAGTCTATATAACACTAATTCTAAAACCTATCAAATTGACTTCGAACGACTAATCCAAACCGTTCAAACCGATTTACATTATGAGTGATGCGTTTATATATAATTTTTTTTTTATATTTTTGAGTTATTTTAGTATCAAATCAAGCGGTAAAAATATTGAAAAATTAATGTATTAAAATTAATTTAAAAACTCACACATTTGACCGCTTAACTTAATACTTAATAAATTCGAAAAGTTATAAATTTTACATGTAAACACACAACTAATGAAATAGATCAGTTTGAACGGTTTGAATTCACCGTTTGAAATCGATTTGATAAATTTTAGAATTAGTGTTATATAAGTTAAAATGACAATTATGTTATACTAGCCGAAATCTAGAGTATAGACCCGCCTGAAATTTCTATTCAACGTCCGCTAGAATTTGATTCTAAGTCTTAGTGGTGAGAGATTGTGCCACTGTCATGATAAAACAGTAACATTGATGGAATTCTAATCAACCAAATGTATGTATTAACTGTTTACTAATTGATCTTTAATTCTTCTACAGAGATAGAGGCAAAAGGAGGCAGAGTGGAGTCAAGCCTCTTTATAAATTAGAAAATTGTAATTTTGGCACCGATGTAAATCTAAAATCGCACTACACTAACTCTTTCATGCTTACAAATTCAATTATCTTGACTCTCCATGAATTAATATCCAGATCAATATCGACGGTAGAATTTTAAATCCAGACATGTACCAGTCTTTAACTTGGCATGAATCTCAATACAGTTCCATTATATATATCTACAATAGATATCAAATTTAAATCTCTCCTTGAAATTAGCATATGTAAGTACAGGAGGAATCAACTTACACTATTTTTTAGTGACACTGAATTATACTATATTTTCAAAATTTTCAAAGTCTAAATTAACAGTTGATTCAAACCGTTCAACATGATGGATATATTAAAATATGATTACATATCAAATTTTACATTTTTTTTGAATTTTTTACTATTTATTAAGTATTTTATAAAATCGTTATTTTCAGACCATTGAATCTTGTACTCATCTTAATTAGTAATAAAAATAAAAATAAAATGTAAAATTTGATCTGCAAGCATATTTTAATATATCCATCATGTTGAAGGATTTAGATCGACTGTTAATTTGGACTTTAAAAATATATAATGTAATCTAGTGTCACCAAAAAAAAAAATGTAAGTGTCTCTTAGTGCTCAAACTTGTCAGTATTATTTTCGGATTTCGTTTTGTAAAGAGAATATCTATTTAAAGAAAAAGTTGTTTTTTAAAAATGAACAACTTGCATAAAAAATCTTAGATTCAATAAATTTTAAAAACTAATAAATATTTTTTTAAACAATAAAATTATGTATATTAAAAATACCACGATAAGTTGCAGAAGAATTTTTACAGAAAATACGAGAATATGTTAAGTCTTTTATTGTAACTTAGATATTAAACACTTTCTTTTAACAATGTTTATTTCTTGAGTAGATAATAATGTTTCTTTGGTAAAAGCTCGACAAAAAGTTTTAAATTTTCTGTAAAAGCTAATTATTAAGCTGTCGCGATAGATGTGCAAATTATTAATCTACCAAAATTCTATGTTTTTTAGCAACAAAATGATTTATATATTCTTTGATTATCCCCCCTTTACATGTCCTTAATTATTAGAACCTAAAATGGTGTCTGGAATATTATGTGCACTTTTATTAACAACTAAAGTAAGATTAATATGTTCATATAATTGAATAAAGTTCATTAAATAAGTATGACCCCATAATGGCCAGATAGTGGTACGAAAAGCGAGCAACATAAAAAGACTGAAAAATGTTCTAAAAAGTTGTGTATGTACCTAATTTTTCGGAATCAAATCTGCTGCTTTTCTTATAGAAAAGCACCAGGCTGCTTTTCTAACTCTAACCGTTCAAATTTATTGAAATTTGTGTATAAAAGAGTTTTTTCATAGAGATATGTGAATATAAAATTTTAAACGGTTAAATTCGGAAAAGCAACAAGCTGTTTTTCTTATAAAAAAATAATAGATTGATATCCTAATTTTTCTTCTTCTGAAAACTGTATATTTTTTTTTTTTTGAATGCCTAGCAGAGACTGCGAGTTCTGGTTTTCATTATAATAAATGGTGTTACATCAAGTTTGTTTTCATGCCAAGAAAAGTGTATAGTTAATTAACAAAAAAGATAACATCTGCTAGAAGGCGCTCCAATTGTTTATACACAATTATAACATGAGCTTTATTTAGGAGAGCAAAAGGCAATTTATTTTTTAATAATGGCGGTTCCAAAGTATCCTCTTTATTATCACCACAGAATCAAGCTTTTAGATCAAATTATTGCTTCGAGAAAAGTTAGAGAAGATTGCTTTGATCAAGTATCACTAATTTACTATACGCCAGTATTTTAGTGCTCCATAAGTAGGGGTGCAAACGGATCGGATAGTGCTCAATTCATATTCATATCCGTATTTTTTTTCAGATACGGAAACGGATCGGATAGTAATCGGATACAGATACAGATACGGATCAGATTTTTGGATACGAATACAGATACGGATATAATTCGAATTTCTAATTCAAAATATATATCTAATTAACTTGTGACACCATTACAAAATATATATTATATTAACTAAAATTCACCAACATAACTATAACTTTAATTAAAAATACCAACACAAAAGATACTCTTTAAAGATATTCTAATATAAAAAATAAATAGACACAAAAAAATTCTCTCAAATCTTAACATATCCGGATATCCGAAAAATTAAAATATCCGGATCCGGATAATTATCCGTATCCATATCCGATTCCGAAACTCAACCCGTATCCGTATCCGAATCCGCAAAAATTTGGATACGGATTCGGATTCAGACGGATAATATCCGACCCGTTTGCACCCCTATCCATAAGAAATAAGTGCATAGAGATAGTAGGAGGAGATTTTGTCATTTGTGATCATAGTTCTACTTAGAAAATATTAATTTCTTTATGTTTATTACAGATAATTATATAGCGTATATCCAGTTTTTATAACACACTCAATACTTAGGACATATACAATTACAAAAATATTATTTAAATTAAGTATTAAAAAATAATTATTTAGAGAGGGATTCTCAGATTTGGATGAATTTGATTGATATTCAGCCTTCTATCAAATAATTTAAAATGAGGAGGGTTCAAATGCCTCCATGTTTTTGTGTCTCCATCATGTCTTCATTTTCTCTATCATTTTCAAAGTTCAAATAGTCAATCCGAACCGCTCAACCTAACCTCCATACTAAAATATGTTTGGAGACCAAATTTTATATATTTAGAAATTTTTTTACTATTTTTTTAGATAGGTACAAAATCAGTAAATCTGAACCATATAAAAATAGTATTTTTGTACCTATCTAAAAAAATAGTAAAAAAATTCCTAAAAATATAAAATTTGGTCTCCAAACATATTTTAGTATGGAGGTTAGGTTGAGCGGTTCGGATCAACTGTTTGAACTTTGAAAATAATGGAGAGAGATGGAGACACAAAAACATGGAGGCATTTGAACCCTCATTTAAAATTTACAGCGGTAGAGTCTTAAAATGATTTTATGATGAATGATCAAATCAATTTTAAATTTAAAAAAAAAATTCAGCAGTGGAGTTAAAAAAAAATTATCATTTTTTTATACAATGAACTAGAAAATTGTAAAATTAAAGCATGACAAATTACAGAAACCTATGGAGATCCTCGATTTACAAATGCAAAATGAAGCGCTTCTTACGAAATGGCTTTGGAAAATTGACAAAACCTATGGGCTCAAGAGATAGCAAGGTTGCATGGCATTACTTGCACGGCACAAATAATGGAGGATAATAACCAATCCGACTTCCTAAAAAATATATCCACTTGTATGCCTTTTTTACAAATCATCAATAAAGCCAGATGAAGATCTTCCTATTGTACACTGGCGTTGGACAACACATGGAAATTTCACCACTTCATCGGCCTACTTGATGATGCATGGCAGAGGGGCATGTAGCATGCAAAATGGCATCATTTGGAAATTTAAGGCTCCACTTAAGGTTAGAGTGTTCATCTGGATTATATTCCAAGAGTCTATTAACACAGGAGGAACTACACAAACGAGGATGTCAGGTTAATCTGGGTTGTCACCTATGTCTGGATGTTGGCATGGAGAAAATGAACCACCTGTTATGTACATGCACTTTTGCATTGGGATTTTTGGAGAATGATTTTATTCAAGTATAACCTGAGGATAGATTTACATCAACACGAGAAGATCATTGATCTATGGTGGGAAGCAAGAAAACGCATGGTTCAACTGATGGCCAAACTTTGGGACTCGGTTTGGACCTCGGGTTGTTGGGCTTTGTGGCGAGAGTGTAATAGGCGTTTGTTCACATCTGAGGCAAAGGGCATACCAGATCTGGTAGGCGTAACTGCAATAAAGATTGACTATTCGCAGAGGAACCTCTTATCATAGGAACAAGATGGAGTATAGCGCTTTTCTTTTCTTTTCTTTTTTTAAAAAATAATGTAAATATGTACATACTTCTTACTGTTTTTGTAATTGGCCTTTTTCTTATTAATGAAATTGCCAGTTGAGCCATGTTCACTGACCTTCAAAAAAAAAAAAAAAACAAATTACATAAATCTTTGGTACATCTCTTTCCACCAAAAGAAAAACATGAAAATTATTTATCTTTCTTCTGTTTATTTGTACATATCTAACTTCTTACTGAATAAGTCATAATGCCAGTAATTACATAAAGCTTTGACACATCTCTTTCAACCAAGAAGAAACCATGATAATTATTTATCTTGCATCTGTTAATTTATAGGTCAAACAGACATCATTCCCTATTGGCAATTATCAAGTTAGTTGTTGGTTAATTTCCAGATCTAGTACTTAAGACCAGCAATGTGCATCTTTTTTTTTCAATTAATTTTTTTTAATTTCATTCTCGGCCAGTATAACCCTGTGATTTCAGCCAAAAAAATGTTGAAGACAAAAAAAACAACTATAAAGAACAAAAGATGTTTCAGTAAAAATAGGAAAATATAGAAAGCCTAAAAATGGCAAGTAAAATAATAGAAAAAATAGAGAAGAACACAATATAGAAATGTATATAAACCAAACCTTGTATTGCCTAGATTTGGATGTCTAGTAAATCACCTTTGCATGACAATTTGCAGACAGTTTAAGGAAATGGACACCTCTATTTTTTTTAGGAACTGGAGAAGATAAAACAGCAATAACTCCACAAGGGGTAAGAAACCTTTGCCCTTTTTCTGCTTCGGTGATGGTGGTGGGGCTCACAGTCACAGCTCACTAACTAGTCCAGATCCATTTAACACACAAAAGGTCTTGTTTTGCACAGTTTTTCTAATTCACCTCCTGACCTGCACACTAAATGCAATCTTATAAGAGTTTCATACGTGAAAAAGGCATCTCCTGGATAAAACTTATTGAATCAGTTGAATTTGAGAAATGTCCGTGTTATGATATAATATTATGAGTAAAGCTAATATACACTTAAGTGTACCAATGAACCCATACACTTAATCCTAGAACCGTACAATTAGCTTTGAGATTCGTGTATCACGACTTTTAAAGAAGCTACACGACTTTTAAAGAATCTACACAAATCTCAAAACTAATCGTACGGTTCTAGAATTAAGTGTATGGGTTCATTGGTACACTTAAGTGTATATTAGCTTTACTCTAATATTATAATGGAAGGCCTTTCTCACAAAAAAAAAAAAAAAAAATTATATAATGGAAGTCGCTGAAAATAATAAAGCCCAAGTTGGTTGTTTGTTATCAAATGACATCTGATTTGAGGCCCATAACAAAATTGGTTTTCATGGGCCATTTTTTATTTTTATCGAAAAAATGGTCATCCCCTTGATATTGTTCTGTTTTCTTCACTTGATTGATTTTTCGGCTAATCTTTTAGACAATGTTTGGTGGTTAATGAGAATTAAATTTCTTATTTCAACTTGCTCCATATATTTTACACTTTGGTGGTTTTAAGTCATAGTTTAAACCAATTCATCCGGAGTAAGATGTTGGAAAACTAACTTGCGGGTTGAATAAATAGTTAATCTATCCGAAGAGGTGAAATTACTTCAAATTAACTCTTCTCTTACTCCATCTTACTCCTATTTAATCCTTGTTTGATGACTTAAGTGTAGAGTAACAAATTTACTTCATCTTTTACCCATAATTAAACATGACCATTAAAAGTTTAAAACACGTGATATAAGATTACTGTCAACAAAAACAAGTTACATAAAAGTTTCCAAAAATGGGACAAAAGACAGTAGGTTACCAGTAACATTGCTCTTTCATTTCATATTTAATGTACAATCAAAACTATGTAAAAAAAAAAAGGCCAGTACAGAGAAACACAGCACACCCCCCAATGGAGAACTCCAAGAAAACAAAACTCCAATCCCCCTCCCTCCCCTCCAAAGGCCAATAAAGAAATCTCAAATATTTCTAGCAAAATCCACTCTATCCATCATATCCAAAACCCTAATCCTCTCCGTTTCGAGATCCACAACTGGAGGCAGCCAGTTGCCAGTACTCTTACTCAACCTATCATTTTTTCTCAATTTCAAATTACATCTCCTCTCAAATTCTTGACTCTTACTCAATCCTCTATACTTTGTCAAGTTAGACACAATTTTACACACCTTTTTTTCTGGGTTCTCTCTGGTAGAATTAGCATTTGATGACGAACTCTCGGTATTTTGAGGCTTCAGAGAGAGAGTCAATTGTTTTATTTTCGGGGGAGACCTCACTGGGGACTTGGATGGAGATCTATTGCCCCCATTTAGAGGTCTTGTTTGACTAATTAGGTGGTGTAACCATGTGAGCAAGTCTAAGATGTATGCATCAGTTCTTACTTTATCAGCATGGTACAATGTTTCTATCTTTATGACTTCGGTTTGCACCGGGCCGTTTGATCTCCGTACTTCACCCCTGAAATTTACAAGGAAAATGAGCAAAGGATATTAACAGTGTTTATAAGTTCCACATATTTTAATTGAGAGAGGGTTCAAATGTCTTCATTTTAAATTCTCTGATAATAAAAAATTTAAAATTTATATGACAAAAAACTGGTAGATGTGACTTATATTATTTTCTTTACATGCACATAAAAAACTATTATTCTTTGATTTTGATTTATATGAATCAATAAGTTGAAAAAAATAAATTCCATAATTTATCCAAATCAGTGTATTTTTACAAGCTCTTAATACTGTTTAAAACAAAATCAAAATGTCGAGATTTCTATGTGTGAATAGAGAAAATGATATAGATCATATTTAATGGTTTTATTTTGATATTTAAGTTTTATATTTTAAGTTATTGTAGTTTTAAAAATGAAGACACGATAGAATCACAAAAAATGGAGACATATGAACCCCCCTCTTTAATTGAATACTTAAAAATAGTATATGGGTGTGTACCCGGTATTAGCCCATTCACCGACCCACCCAAATCCATGGTGGGCCCTAGTTGTGTTATTGGCCATTGGTACTAGCCATTGTAAGGTATTATCGATTGAGGTTCTCAGTAGAGGCAGCGAAACCTGAAAAAGAGTAATATTATTCAATTATTCAAAATGGAAAAGAATAATGACCAATAAAAGGTGATCGGTACAGTGCTTAAACAGCACTGGTAAATAATACCTCTTGAGCAAGAGGCAACGGCTGTAACCTATTTTTCAAGGCGTATTTAATTCTTGGTGGCAAACCTTGGTATAGAGTGTCTCTTGTATTTCGAGGCACTGAGCTTGACCTAGATGCCTTTTTCATTAAAATAAAATAGAAGGAACAGATATGTTAAGATCAAATATTCTAAAAATAATATATTAGAAATACGCTAAATTTAATCCTCCAACTATTTTATGCTGACTATTGCTGATTAACTCATCTCATGTTACCAAAAAGACGTAGGCTAATATACAATCGATTGTTCCTGAGGTTCCGTACAACCAAGTCATTTTCCGATTTTTAAAGTCCAAATAATCGATCCAAACCGTTCATCTTGTTCTCCATATTAATATGTGCTTGGAGACCAAATTTTATATTTTTCTGATTTTTTTTACTATTAATTAAGCGACTTTGAAAATTGCTGATCCAACGGTGGCTTCTGGTTTTACTGTTTTATTAAGCCACCGTTAGATCAGCGGTTTTCAAAGTGACTTAATAAATAGTAAAAAAATTCAGAAAAATGTAAAATTTGGTCTCGAAGTACATATTAATATGGAGAACAAGATGAACAGTTTGGATAGAACATTTGGACTTTAAAAATTGAAAAATGACTTAGTTGTACGGGACCTCAGGAACAATCGATTGTATATTAGCCTACCTCTCTCTCTCTCTCTCTATATATATATATATATATTATGAAACAATAAATAAAGTATTTTTCTTCTTACTATGAAGTCAATTTGTGTAATAATGTTGGCATAGTGCAAAGATAGGCCAGCAGGCCCAAGACTCTGACGACTATTAGTTGACCCATTCTCAAGTTCTCCAGCTGCAACATAACAAAAAATGTTTCACAAGCAAGAAAATTTCAAGGACCAATATGCAAATTCTAATATTTGAAAAATAAAGAAAGAAATAAACAATGATTTATTTACCAGGTACATCAAAAACTCGACGTATCTCCAAATGCAAGAAGTGCACAATGTCAACAAGCTTCTCAATAACCTGAAAAGATAAAACAAAAGGTATATTTAATACATGATTAGGTTATATTTTATAGATGTGAATCATATGCAAGAGAAAAAGGGATGTCTACCTCTTCAAGCATTTTAAACCAAAGAGATTTTTTCTGCAATCTTTTCACATGCTTCTTTTGGTTCTTTAGTTCCTGCTCTATTATTTGCATTGTATCTGCAACATTTCAGTTTTTATTCCACATGAGAGAGATATCAAGAGAGAGAGAGAGAGAGAGAGAGGTAGATAAAGAGATGAACAATAGAGGGAGAGACAGAAAATGGTAAATAAAAGAACCTCTTTCGTAGTCCGCAAGGCTAACATCTTTCCTCCTTTGTTTGAATTCTTGCTGAAACTTATCCAACGAGTGCATCTCATGGTACAACTCCTAAAATTATTTCAAAGATAATTGAAAAATAAAATCGGAAGTAAGCAAAATTTTAGTTATCAATTGAAATTTCATGTACCGCGGTATTTTTAACAAGGTTGAGAAGGTATTGCATCTCCGCCCTTGCTGTCTCCTTTAGTTGCTTCTGTGGCATTACTTCTGAATCTAGCCTGATTATGAAGAAAAATATGAAAAAGTTAATAACGGACTACATAAATTAAAAAAAAAATGAAAATAGAATTAAAATAAGTAGTTTACTTGGAAAAATATCTATCCAAGTTGTGCCATTGTCGGTCCTTGCATCGGTTCCCAAAGCGAACAATCTCACTTGCAAATACATTCAGTTCACGCCTACAAATGGGAGAGAAAAGAATTATATTTATACTTCTAAAAAATTTATAATTATTCAAAAATAAAAATTAAGGATAAGAATGGCACAGAAAAAAGAGAGAAGAGAACAAAGTACACCAAAATATACAACACTCAATTTGCCCATCATAAGAAAAAACGAAAAAAGAATAATAATAATAATTAACCGCACCGGACCTTTTGTCAGCTTCAACAAGCTGCTCCAACTTACCGGCATCGCTTGATACCAGTCTCTGAACCCCGTCAGAGTTAAAAACCACCTCCTTTAAGTACTTAATATTCTCTTTTGAGAGAGAATTAATGAGATTTGCGCCTTTGACAATGGTATTTGCCACCTCAAATGCAAGAATGGAGATAACAGTTCCCTTTGCGGTTGACCCAGAGGCAAAGCCAGTGCTCGGAGTCAAATTCACCATTCCACTCACGATCAGATCAAACCCTTCTACGGCCTTGCCAAAGCCGGCATTGCTAACTCTCCCCACAATGTTCCCCCCAGATGTCTACATAATGGAATTCATCATGAATACAGGGCTATTTTTTTTCTAATAAATTAGTATTCATTCATGCCAGATTGTAATAAGCTTTGGGAAACTAAATATCTCTTGTAAATAAGTATAAAAATATGGATATTTCTGATTAATTCTATAGGAACTAAGAAATGCATAATTCCAGGCTACTCATCAAATGTAGCAGTATTTATTATTTCTATATAACCCTTCAATTGTTGCAAATGTAAATGACATACATCAAATTTGGCCTAGAATTGTAGCAACTTTTAAGTTATGACACCATAACCAAAATTGCTTACCCTTCCTGCTGAAAACGGTCAACAATGAAAAAGAAAAAAGAAAATAAATTACCTTGCTTGACCCCGAGTTCTTTGTTGCTGTGCTATTTACAGTAACGCCCTTCATTTTTTGAACTTCTTTCGCGGCCATCGTCTCGGGATTCTGATGCTTATTTTCAGATAAAGAGGTCTGACGAGGCTCGGTCTCTGTTTCAACTATTTCATCAATTGGTGTAACGTTACGCCTATTTGGAGGCTTTGTATATGTAAATGGTTTCAAATCTTCGACTAATTGAAATGCACGAAAGGAGAGTTCGCTAGGTGTTCTATCTAAAGGGTTTGCACTTGAACAAACCCCTCCCATTTCCTCTATATTTTTATGAGGATTATTTGTTTGAAGTTGGAATTAAGTGGTAAATACCATATAATGGTGTGTATTGGAATGAGATATGATGCTGATATAGCTTGAGAAGATTATTCCATCAGCATAAACCTGTCACATAAGAGGAGAATGCTGAATTGCCTTATATAAAAACCGACCCATTATATATATTAAAAAAAAAAACTCAGAAATCGTGAGGAAGGTATTTGGGGAGTAATTTGTTTATGAAAAATTGGTGAATTGGTTTAAGAAAGTTTGAAACTTTGGATTTTTTTACTTGACTGCGGGAATCAGAAATTATTAATGAATGATCAAAGGGAAAGAAAATCAATCCTAATATTAGAAAAGGATACACTAAAACCTACTTAACCAAAATCACAACATAAGAAAACGGATCAAAATATGAGGAGGTTGTAAGAGCGTGATAGACTCGATTGAGAACAGAAATCCCAAATCCGATTGAATCGAATAATGCCCAGGAACCCCAGAAAGATTCGATCTTTGCACGACGACTTCGTATTAAATCTTAATAAAATATATGAGGAACTGGAAGGAAGGAAAAACACACCTTTGTAGACCAACGAAAGAGGCTGGATTTCTTGAAGAAGGTAAAAGGTCAAGGAGGAAGAGGTTTAATAGAAAGAAATTAGAGGCGGAGTTGTCGTAATCCATTGAAGAGAGGAGAGAATATGTCAAAGCTTAGAGGATTTGATCAAAGGAAATAAAATTTATGAAAGAAACAGTGGCTGCTTGTTTTAAAATATGATTTTGGTGTTTTGTATCTTTGCTTGTTTCTTTTTGTTTAATGGTTTTCTAGGGGCTGATGCGGGTACAAATTACGTAAAGTAACCCAAAATTTGAGTTTATATACCAACCGTCAGATCTGTTTCAACACGAATATTAAAGGATCCCCATGCATTCACCAAAGATCGGATTGGTCTGGGTCTGATCGAACGGTTGTAATTTGAAATCAAAATTTGAGCTACTTTGGGGAATCTGTATTCGCTTGATGCGGGATTGTATCAACAAACCCAAACTCAACGTCAATAGTAAAGGTATGACAGATCTCCTGTCAATTATACTGGATACATCCGGTTCATTTAATAACTGATCTCTGATCCGTTTAATAATGCGCAAGTGTATTATCCATTGTTTAAAAAATGGAGGAGATAAAAAATGAGGGAAATTTATTGGCGCTGACCTATCGGAGGAAGTGGTGGTCAAATTTAAAATAATAATCTCTGTCTGACGGTGGTCCCACTATAAGCTGCTCCAGATGGAACCTTGATAGTCTCTACTCTCTACTCTCTACCAATTTTTTTTTTAAAAGCTGCTCATTCTTTTATTCATAGCATTTTAGAAAATAAATAAATAACATCAATATTGTAAAATGTTCAAATTAACAAAACTTCAATGATTTATTGCGGTTCATAACGGTAATTATTCGTTGCGAGTTGCGACTCAAGAATTAAAGTACAACTCGGTATAATTAGCTCATTGTTTGAACATTCTGCAAAAATGATGTCAATGATTTATTTTTTATTTGTGTATTATTATGAATAAAAAAATTGGTTTCGGACAAGTGATAAATAATTGTCAACTTCGAACTTTTCCAATAAAAATAGTAAGATATTAGTACTATACCACTAACATTTTTTTATAATCATATATTACATTTTTGTGATTTATTGTCGAGCTCAAAATTTTTGATAGCGCAAGCTTTCTAGTAATTTAAGAAAATAGAGAGATGCTTGTTGCTCATTTTTCTTGCTTGTGTGTTTGCAACTTTGCATACTCGTTCTTTGTTACATTGTAGCAGGTGTGTATTACTTGATTTACTTCATTTTTATCATGTTAGAGAAGTTTTTTTTTTTTTTTTCCTTTTTTTATTAAATTTTTTTTTCCAAAAAATATCAGGATAGGAAATCTTGGTCTAATAAAAATTGCGTAAAATTAATTTTATTAGGGAAAGTGAGTTGATGGCTTTTTAGTTTGACAAACTTGACAATATTTAAAATCCAACATGATATCATAAATTATCTTATCAGTATATTATGTCTATAATATATGATGAGATTTTGGGTGTTTCACCATAAGTCAAATACTTAAAATTTCAACAATGCGTAATTAACGGTCCTTGTCGCATCAACAAACAATACATAAATTGTATAAAATTTGATAGTTAGGCTATCTATCTATATGTTCATAATACACTTGCAAATTTACTTTCTTCTTTTCAATTTTATTTGAATTTTTTTTTTTAAATTCATTGTCAAGATTGTCAACATAACTATTGTCAAGTGATCCCTTCTCTATTTTTTTTTTAATCTTTGGGCTTGCATAATTTTCTATTTGTTATACATTATGATTTATTTTTTGTTTCTTAAAAGTTACTGGAATTTTCAAAATGAAATTTGTATGCTAAATAAAATTTAAAAAATATAAAAAAAAATTGAGCGAAAAGTATGAATAACCCATGAAAAACAAAAATAATCTATAAATGAGAGACAAATTGATACTGATAAAATAGAGAGGGTGAAAAAAATAGCTACTAGCATTAGTTACTAAATCAAAACAAAGTTTGGCTATTATAACATCAGTGTCATTTCAACCTATATAACACCAACTTTAAAATCAATCAAATCGACTTCAAATGATGAATCCAAACCGTTCAAACCAATCTACTTCATTAGTTGTGCGTTTATATGCAAAAATTATAACTTTTCGAATTTATTTAGTATTAAGTCAAGCAGTCAAATGTGTGAGTTTTAAAGTTAATTTTAATACAATCATTTTTTAATATTTTTACCCCTTGATTTGATACTAAAATAACTCGAAAATATAAAAAAAAAATTGTATGTAAACACATCACTCATAATGTAAATTGGTTTGAACGATTTGGATTAGTCGTTTGAAGTCGATTTGATATATTTTAGAGTTTGTGTTATATATGCTAAAATGACACTAATGTTATATTAGCCAAACTCATCAAAACATTCAACAACTCTTGGAGACAGATCAAGGGTTGATACCTAACTTGGTTTTATTTGAATGATTGATTATATCTGTAAAATGGAGAAGTTTGACATGTAGCCTTTATTATTATAGCTAATAAAATTGAACAAATTTTATCTTGGAAGAAATTAAAACTGCCATCCAAATTTTATAGAAATCATTACACGTCATTCTAATTTATTCAAAATTGCATCAATTACATGATAAATATGTTACTAAATATTGATAGGCCTAAATTATATACATATTCGATCTGATTTTTATCACGAAATAACACCAAATATCTTGTATTTTGAATATAAATTGAATAGATTACACCTAGGATCAAGTTACTGCGTTTGCTTGGTTTTAACTTACAGGAAATGAAGAAAAATGAAGAAAAATCGAAGAAAAATGCCCACTGCGAACACACGGTTTGGAATATGGGCAAAATAAGTACTTAGATGGATTTCTCGACGCGCGCCAATTTTAAAAAGGTATAATAAGCTATACATCAAAATCCGTGCAAAACCGAAGAAAAATGCCCACTGCGAACACACGGTTTGGAATATGGCCAAAATAAGTACTTAGATGGATTTCTGGACGCGCGCCAATTTTAAAAAGGTATAATAAGCTATACATCAAAATCCGTGCGGATGCACGGATCTCGATGCAGCTGCACTCTGGTCGCACAGGAAAAGTCCGAGCCTAGTGCGGATCTCAATGCATCCGCAGTGCGGATTGTGAGGACGCAGTGCGGATCCCAGTGCGGATTGTGAGGACGCAGTGCGGATCCCAGTGCGGATAATACTGTAGCAGTACGGATCCCAGTGCGGATGGTACTGTAGCAATGCGGATTGCAGTGCGGATGCACTGTAGCAGTTAGCCAAAAATAGAGTCTGAACTTAAAATGGTCATAACTTTTGACTCGTAACTCCGATTAAGGCTTATGACCACTTTTTGGAAAGCTAGCGAGAAGATCTACAACATGAGAAACTAAAAACTAAAATTTTTCTCAGTGCGGATCAGCCCACCCGCAGTGCGGCTCGGAGCACCCGCACTGGACCCGCAGAAAGCCAAAATTGCACGTTTTTGACAGTTTTTCTATTTTTGGTGCATCATGGACGCGCTTTGACAGCCATATGTAGACAAGACAATCCTGAAAAATAATCCAAATATAACACCCACTAACTCCACTTCCTAGGCTCTTAATTGGACATAATCCTTGGCTATAAAAGAGGGGATATCTTCTCATCCCATCCATCATCTCTTCACATCCATCTCTTCACATCCATCTCTTCACATCTCCTCTCTATCTCTTCCCATTCATTCTTTCATTCTCTCTACACACATAGCGATAAATTCTGAAGAAAGGAAAGCTTTCAGCCAAGGAGAAGAAGGGTGTCCTGAGCAAGAAGTCGGCAAGATGGAGGTTTTTGATTTGTCAAAGGGTGTAATTACTTCCTTTATTTCATTTCTTCTTACTTTGCCAACTTTTGTAATGGATCTCTCCATGAGGGAGTAGATCTCTCGCTAGGGGTTTAGGTCAATGCATGAACTTGTTTAATTCTATTTTATTCGGTTATTTGTTTTTATTATGATTGTTTTATGGGATTTGATTGTTAATTTCTGTGATTTAATAATTTGTGTTAATTACATAGTTAGTACTTGAATTGTAGTATCCCGTTTTGGATTCAAAAGAACCAAAATTGACTGTGATCAATAGGATAGTACCAAACTATGAATGCAAATACCTTAGGTTTAGGTTAAGATTGTAACAAATTTAATCTAAGCCGGAACTATAGAAATTAAGGTTAGGAATTTGGTGAAGAACCTAATCGTGAAGTCAAACCCTAATTAGGACATCTCAATTCAAATCGGGTATTGGTATGATGGACTTAATTGCGAAGTACCAATATTTGAGGAGAGGAGAGACTAACAAAAGCTTATAGGTCTAGGTAGCTAGGGTGGGGAACTTCATTGAGAAGTTCGAGTTACCTAGGCACGTTATTAATTTACGAAAGTAACCCTTAATAACATATTAGGTTAGAAACCTCGTCAAATCATACATGAATTCAAACAAATACCGAATTAATAGAGTTAGCAAGGAATTGTAGACCAAAGACCCCTAGATCTCTAAATCTTGAAAGCAAATCAATTCCTTTCTTTTACTTTTATTTACAATTATTGTTTCAAACTCCTTTCTTTTGGGTATTGAACCCAACCTTAGGAATTGTTAGAACAAACCCCCCAATTTACTTTTATTGCACTTTACTTTATTTTATTTTCTGAAATTTATTACTAAAGTTTGAACTAAGTTTTTATCGTACTCCCTGTGGATCGATACCTAAAATACTACTTTGATAGAATTGTGCACTTGCAATTTAACTCAAACGCGTGTTAAAGGTTTAAAAGGTACATCTTATTGTACTGAAACTTTGTGCATACGCTTTTGCGCGCATCAAATATAATTACACAATTTCAATTCGACCTTACAAATCATGAGCTTCTTGTGCATTCCTAATTACCTGTGGTGTTTCACTAAGCTGCTAAGGTCTATAACAATCATGCTATGTTACAAGATCTTTAAAAACCGAGATACTATAATTTTATCTTTTTTAAAATACTATGGATAGAAAAAAAAAATTAATTTTTGATTTAGTGACAAAAATAATATTTTTTTTGTATGAAAGATTGTATATTGAAAATCTCAATTGAAGATTCTCTTATAAATATTAAACATCTAGTGACAAAAACAATAGTTTTTTGTATGAAAGATTGTATATTCAAAATCTCAATTGATCTAGTAACAAAAACAATATTTTTTTGTATGAAAGATTGTATATTCGAAATCTCTTCTTTTCTTTTTTTAGATTCTTGATAGTGACTATCAAGATGTAGTATATTCAAAATGTCAATTGAAAATTCTCTATTTTTTTTTAGAAAAATCAATTGAAAATTCTATTATAAATATTAAACAGTTAAGACTCGGCTCTAGAAGGGAGGAGCGGAGGGGAAGGAATAGTAGCAGAGGGGAAAACTCTCAAAATCTGGTCAGTCCAGACCAACTCCCTTGCTTCAAAAGAGGAGAATCGAAGAGGGAGTGGGCACTGTTCGGAGGGGAGAGGCAAGCAGATTTGGGTGAAATTTGTCACTCCTGATTTGTGGTGTAGATTTTACTATAGCGAGGGTAGCCTCCCCCCATCGTCCCCTCCCCTTCTTTCTCGTTAATGAGGATTTCCCCTCCAATACTAGAGCACAGCCTAAGTAATTCGATCATAGGTGCTTTTTTCTAAAAATAAATATACTGTGATTATTTTGGACTAGTAAGAACACGTGATTTCAAATTCAGCCGTTAAATTATTTTTTAAATTCGTATAAGAAAAAGCATCTGCTTTGAGATTCGAGCATATAAAAATTTAAACAGTTAGATTTAAAATCGCAGGTTTTCTGCTATTCTCACGTAATTACAGCAGGTATATATATTTCCGCTTTTTTTGGTGGAGTGTTTGGTGCTGTGTGGCAAGTATATAATGTATATGGTTTATAGTAGCAAAAATTAAGGATACGACATTTTTTGGTGGTGCTGAGATCATCTTTTCATTTTTAAAATTCTCTGTGGGCTGAAGTCTCTGTTTATTTATTTTCAACAACTGGAGATCATGATTCATGAATTGTTCTTTTGTTTCCCAATTGTTCTAGTTTACAGAAGTAGAAATACCGAACCAGATTTTTAATTAGAGAATATAAGTTTTAAAGATCGAATATTGATCTTAAATTGTTGGGCTTAAATTTTTTTCATAATCTCTCTTCTCATTTGAGAGAGTTTGCATTTCTTTGTAAGAATTTTCATGTAGTTAATAACGTTGCCTTTTTATATGGTTAATCATGTTGTTCTTTAAAATTTATTTGACTAATATTTATATAAATTATTACTGCTAAAATTCAACTTATTCTGGATTATATATTATTTTTCAGAACCAAATAAAAAATTTTAAAACAATTATAATGTAAATAAAAGCAATTAAATATATATTGTAAACATGATTTTGAATGAAGAATTGAGCAAGAATAATAACCATGAGACCTATTATCCGGATTGAATCAAGACTTATTTAAAAAAAAAAAAAAAAAAGTCAATGCCCCAGGACGTGGTTATTTATTACAGTGCATAAAAGACTAATAATAAATATAACAGAAAAACAAATTGACCGAAGAAATTCAAATGCAATTTAAAACAATCATTCCTTACGTCACACAATTAATCCGGCAATGAAAGATATATTTTTATTTTCATCCGTTGGTAAACTATGGTTGGTATTTTTAATAAATAATTAATAATTAACATCCAATTTGGACTAATTGTAATAACTAATAATTAACCTCCAATTTGGACTAATCGCAAAATTGGATGATCCCCCCCCCCCCCCCCCCCCCCGCCCGTTGTTTCTTAATCTTCTTAATTAACTTATGTTAAGGACTAGGGTGTTCTTAAGTTCACCAAGAGACTTCAAACGATGAATCTAAACCGTTGAAATCCGCATACCTTACAAGTAATGCGTCTACATGTAAAAAAAAAAAAAAAAAAATTTTGCATAGAGTCAAGTGATCAAAAAAGATTCAAAAAATGAATGCATTAAAATTAATTTATTAAACTTTTAATTTTGATCTCTTGATTTTATACTAATTTAATTCGAATGTTTAAAATTTTCACATATAGACACATCACTTATAAGGTATGCGGATTTTAACAGTTCGAATTGATCACTTGAAGCCGATTCAATGAATTTTAGACTTGAGTTCACTAAGGAATTTGATGAACTTAAGAACACTCTAGTTCTACTCCAGTAAGTTATTACTAATGAATTGCCAATATAATTTGTCAGAAAAAAAAAATATTACTGTCAACCAAAAATTTTGAAGCTAGAAGCTCAATCTACATTCAAGCACACATTATAATTTATATGCAAATGATCACAAAAGACCAAACTAAAGTTATATGCTCCATTAAAATTTATTTGTCTGATTTTGGAGGTTTCTTTTAAAAAAAGGTGTGGAGCAACTAATTTATGTCTGTTGCCTCTGGGTCAACTTTGGATTAGCATTTATGACGAAATTTAAAAAAAAATAAAATAAATAAAGACAACTAAGATGTATACCAAAACATCTTCAACTTGAGGATTATCTTTTAATTTTTTTTAAATAAAGTAATAGTTGATTCATAGAGAGCGCGTGGCTTTACTTTTTCCAAATTCAACGTAATTATTAAAAAAAATGGAAATAAAAATAATCAGGAAAATTATTAAAAATGTTTTCAACTATTATACATGGTGTGGCCATGCCTATCGGCATCTGCTTCATGAGCTTGCTTCTTTTTTCTTTTTCTTTTTTTATATCATATTTTGAAGAAAAAAAATTCCAAATGACTCAGCAAATTATTAGATTTCAATGCATTCTAAAATTAGCATCAGCGGCGGAGCCATGCTGAGTCAGAAAGGGTATTTGCCCCTGGCTCAAAAAATTATTTATATTTATATGATTTTCTCAGAAAATATAAAAAATATATACTTAAAAGATTGAAAATATTATAAATGCGTGCCTCGTCCTAAAATATGTTTCCAAAATATACTTCTATTATTATGCTTTTTTACTATTTTTTTTTTAAAGAATGGTATTAGACCACCTGTTTCATTTGAAAAGAGAATATGACACATCATGCAAAGTAACAAGTTCATATATGAAACAAAAACATAAAAATATCTCTAACTGTGAGGCAGTTATGAGATATCTAAAATCACAACATATAGTAGCTAAGAGTTTGCTTAGAGGATTATTATACAAAACAGGATATAGGAAACTAAATTCATAATGGTTTTAAGAAGCAACTGATGAGCTAGCATAAGATGAACTGTTTTGTGTAGTGGGATCAGAGGATGCAAGGTAGTCATCTACTACATCACACTCAGTTCTGTCCCGTATGTAATCAGAAAGGTCAGACCCCTCTAGTTCAAGACATGGCTCGTCCTCTAAATCCCAGGCATTGCTTCCCCCTTCTGATGTATTGGTCTCCGATAGGGTTATAGCGCCTGCCTGAGACAAATTGGAGGTATCCATAGATAGTATCACAGTTAATTTAAAAAATGAATCATCTAAATTTGATTTACACCAAAAAGAAGTTAAGAAAATAATTTTAGAACCTAGTGAAGCTACTGTGGGTATCATGGTATTATTAAAACAAACATAATTTCTAGCTAACCATATAGTTCAAAGTGTGGCTGCCCTAATCAATTCAATAAGTAAACAGTCTTTAAGTGGTATCCAAGCGTCTAATAGCCATAAGTCTGTGAGGTATTTACAGTTGAAGGTAAAATTGTTATGATCAGCTAACCAAGACCAAATTCTAGCTATTAAGGGACATTGTACAAATAGGTGATCAATTGTTTCTAAAGAATCACAAAATACACATTTCTGATCACTAGTCCAATCCTTTTTAACTAGGTTGTCTTTGGTCAATATTTTTACCTTCTTTCAATAACCATATGAATATTTTAATTTTATTAAAATTATTAATAAAATATAATTAACGTTCAAAAAAAAAATTAAAATTATATCTCACCCAGTCACCCTAAAAAAAAAACACTATACTAGGTATTTAGGTTTCTTCTCTTTTTGTTGCGCTACCAATTAAGCTGATTTTCAGGGATACATAACAGACTAACATTATTTTCCTAATTTATTAATTTAGTAAAATTTATAACAACTTTCAGCTTATACCATCTTTTTTTAAATAAAAAGTCCATAGGGTGCTTCTAGAAGGTTCTTGTTTAAAAATTGTAAAGAAGTAAACTATTATAGATCAGAGGGGCCCAAAGGCAAATAAAAAGAACTTGCGAAAAAGTAAAGAAATTATATTCAAACCATAGGAAATCTGCAAAGATTTTTTATTTGGGCTGGCATTAATTTGACTATACATTAATTTATGTATTTTTATATTTTTTTCAGAGAAAATAATTTGACTAATTCTTCATTTTTCTTCTTCTCTTAAATTAATTCATATGCACTGACAGTATGTTTAATTTTTGCACAATGAAAGGACACTTAATAGCAAAAGATGAAAAGGAAAAATATAAAATTTTTATTTGAATAATTTGTATAAAATTTACACTTATTTTGTACAGGATTACATGTTGATATCTATGACAAAATTCACATTCCCTGTGATATCTCAAATTGAGTTGATTTGTAGAAAATGTCGATGTTCAAATCTTTACTATACGAATCTCAAAGCAACAGTCAATATTTTTTTTAAGAGAAAATTTCTAGTGTACCCATCTAAACTTCTAAAATAGCCAATATCCCCATGAAAATATCATAATATCCTATATCCCCATTAAAATTTTAAAAAGTTTCTTCCATCCCCTTTTATTCATTTAACCTTGTATTTAATTTTTTGTAAAATTGAATGGACAAATATACCCTCATCTCTCCCAAATGACATGTGCCATTTTAATAATCTCAAAGTTTTGATTCTACTGACAAACTCTTATTACGTACAATAATAGTAAATTTGAGTAAATTAATACAACGTTAAGACTTCCGTGTTGCAGCCTTGCAGGTTCAAAGGCATTCTTTGCATCATAAATAAAACCATAATGATTTTCAAATAAGACAGAGGGAAGGAAAATAATATCTAATTTTTTTTGATGAAAATCAGAAAACATGCATGGGTCTGGTGTTGATTTCATATAACGGTAACCAAAATCTCATGAGCCGATCCTCCAATTCGGCACCCAAGTCAAATTCAAATACCCAAAGCGATGTGCTCCGTAAAGGAGATTGATTCAATTAAACAAAATACCTGCTCAAATCAAGAAAACCTGTATCACCTAGTACATATATACTATTTGAATATCCTATCCCCTTTGGGCCCTTTCTTCTTTTTTTGCAAAAAATTAAATGTTTCAATTTCACCTAGGACTTCCGGTGGTCTTCAGTCTTAGAACTTCGAACTTTGAGGCTATTAAAATGACACATGTCATTTGGGAGAGACAAGGGTATATTTGTCCATTCAATTTAAAAAAAATAAAAATAAAATGTTAAATGAATAAAAGGGGATAGAAGAAACTTTTTGAATTTTTTATGGGGATATAGGATATTATGATGTTTTTATGGGAATATTGGCTATTTTAGAAGTTTAGATGGGTACACTAGAAATTTTCCCTTTTTTTAAAGGGTTGGTGGAAATTCTACTAAGTATCTCAATTCTCAAATATTAAAAAGCTCAGCCAATAAACTAAAATGTCCCCATAATTCACAGCCACCCCTTTCACCATTGCATCTAACTAAATAATATTAATCAGTTATGTACATCAATTTCTGCTTCATTAATTAGAATATGTTCCCTTTTTCTATTTTGGGTGAAGGATCTTGTGTTCTTTTGTTTCCATATTTGCTCATGATCCTCAAAATCCTGCCGCCCAAAGCAACAATTAATAGAATAGACACCGAATTAAACATGACATGAATTTAGATAACTGAAATTTCAGTTATCTCATAGGATATGGACCCGTATTTCTGAAGCAATGTATCTTGGAATCAAATCTCCTGTCCTCTGGAGTGCAGAAAATTTTTGCTCCCAGAGTCACTATCAGGTAGATCCGGTTATTGTTAAAGGGTTTAGAGTTTATAATTAAAATGGGACCCACTCTGCAGTAACTCTGAGGAGAGACGATTCGGTTCCATATATCTCGGGGATTGGTCTCTGTTATTCAAATTTTCTAATGAGATGAACTAAATGCCTCCAAACTCAATTGCTAAAAATGTTTTCGAACTATCTCTGTCCAACTCTTTCAAATTTTATTTACAACTCTTTAAAACACTACTAGCAAGTTTTTAAACATCTATCTGTAAGTTTTTAGACTCTAAAATCTAAATAGACACTAGTTCAACTCCTAATTTAATTTTGTCCTGAGTAAAAAAAAAGATTATTTCACCCAATTTTTTTATTTGATAACTTTCGTCTATTTTTTTTTGACGATATGTGATTAATTTTGTGAATATAAAACCACGGACGTCTTCTACTTGATTTTTCTTTTCAAATGAGATACATGATAAAGTAATTATGAGTTATAATTGTGCTGTTATTCTTAGTTTTACAGTTAAAAGTCCGTAGGCACTTTAAATTTTATCTTTTTAACTTTTAAACCTCAGTCTATAATCCTTTAAAATATTTGTGGCAAACCTTTTATGATACATGTAGCTTTTCAATTTTATTTTTACGATAAAAGTCTATAGACAATTTAAATTTTCTTTCTCAAGCCTTTAAATCTTTATCTATAACCCTTCAAAATAATTGTGTCAATCCTTAAACTTAACATGTAACTTGTTAAAAAAAATTGACAGTAAAAACTCATAGGTGTTTTAAATTTGTTTCTCAAGTATTTAAGCATCTGTCTACATCTTTTTAAAGTACTCGTGTAAAGTATTTAAATCTTGCACGTAACTTATCAAAGTGTCATCTTTATATACAGCATATGAAGCCTTTAAACCTAGCATATTGAGTTTTTATACATAGTATGTTTCCAAGAAAAGGGAAAAAAAAATGATACAAATAAAACTCAAAAATATATCATCATAGATCCCATTTGAAAGTTAAAATCGAGTAAAAAATATTCGTATTTTTAGATTCACATAATTCATCACATTTTATCGGAAAAATAGAAGGGAATCATCATAAGAAAAAAAAATTGGTGAAAGAAATATTTTCTTTATTAACTTGGAGAAAAAAAATATATTAGGAGTTTAGTTGGAGGACCGATTCGGAGATCAAGATTTGAGAGAATATTTTTTTTTTCTTTTTATTATTCCGTTGAGGATTTGTTCCTCTCTTACATTAATGTCAATCTTCATATTCTTAAGAAGTTGGTTTATAAATTAAGCAATTATCTTGTATGCTTCTTTTACTTAGATCATCATCATATCTTTGGACATTTTTTTTATTATTGAATTAAGATTTTGATGGTCCCACAATCATCTTAGATTTTTTTTTTAATTTTACAAGTCCGTCGGTTGTATAATTGAAAAATTAAGGTTTGCAAATCTTTAGAAAAGAAGTGATTGAAAGAGACGTTTATGTTATGGAAATAAAAATAAACAATAAAAGATAATCGATATAAAGAAAGCAAATAATTTAAAGGATGTGGCTAGAGAGATATCTAAGTAGGGACAAAATTGTCCATACAATTAAATTATCTAAAATTGTTGTGTTAATGAAAAAATTACTTGTATTAGTATCAGCATCCATATCTCTCTGATTCAGAATCCAACATGTCACATAGTTCCCGTTTAAATGCAAGTTGATACTAACTTTTTTAAATATATCTTCCTCTCAAGAGAGATATATCATAGCTACAACAGTAAGTAGGAAATTTTATGTTTTTTAAATTAACAAAAAGAATAACACCAACAATCAGCAAGGGGCACTTACCTCTCACCCACGCCTAAAAAAAATTGAACAATATGTTGTTATTTCTACACTTTTATCAAAAAAATTATAAAATCACGCGTCATCTTAATTTTATTTTTAAATATATGCTTCTATTTCTACAATTTTTTTCTCATAAAATTTTTAAAAATATACACTTACTCAAAATACTTATAAAATTTTGTCTTCTACATTTTTTTTCCTTCTGAAAATCTAGACTTTGCCATGACAATGACAGTAATAATAAAAAAAAAAAGAAATCTGAAATGCTTGATAGTGCCTGTTAAAGTGTTAATGGTCTAATGGATAATGTCATTTATGTAGCTAATTAATTTTCAAACGCGTTTTGGTAATATCTTTTACCCCCCAATCAACAAATTAAGGTATTTGACTTTTAACACGTCGAAGGATTTACTTTTATATTTTTGTCAACTTGAAAAAGGGAAAATACTAAGTGTTAGATTAACAGTTCTCCACGTAATTGTCTGATCCAAGTATCCAACTTATATTGAACTGATATATTAATGTCAGTGGGAAATTATGAATTGGCATCTTTTTTATTTTGAAGTAGGTTATATTTTTTGTTTCAACATGCTTAATTTTTTGGAGCATGGATCTTCATTAATATATTATATATCCTTCCTAATATTTGTTTTTTTTTTCTTGTAACATCAATACAGATTTTTTTTATTCTACTAAGTGTAAAATTAAATATGCATATAGTTTGTGTTGAATAATATATTGAACGTATAAAAAACAGCTTATATTGAGCTTACAATTTTTTTTTTTGTTGAGTATACTTCGTGACAAATTTAAATTCAAGTTCACATAACTATTTCTATAACATCATTTCTCAAATATTTTTCATACAGATGCATATTTACTTATTGCATAATGCAGGTTTAATTATTGTAATATGAAAACTTATATATTTTAATTAAATCATATACAAATAGTTGTCATTTTAATCAAGTCAAAACGTATTTTTACAGTGAGCAATTGCTAATTGAAATTTCTTCATGAGCGTTTGGCTCTAAAATTATTGTATAGTCAAAATACATTATTTTTTCTTTGCATTTGCCCCTATAATTAATGTATAGTCAATATACATTTATTTATAATTTTGGTAGCATTTGGCCCCAAAATTAGTCTATAGTCAATAACTTAATATACATTAAATTTCAAATAATTAATCTATAGTCAAAAACTCTCTCTATAACATCATTCATTAAATATCTTTCATATGATTTCTCGTGCAACTTAGGATGAATATTTAGCTATTACATAATGTAGACTTGAGTATTGCAATATGCAAACTTGCATATTTGAATTAAAGCAGCTACAATAGGTATCATTTTAATCAACTCAATACGTATTCTTACAGCTAACATTAATTATTTGAAATTATTATTTGTTTTCTTTTGCATTGACCCTAAAATTACTCATAAACCTAATATAGTTTCAAAACCTCACATAGTAAATATATATAAAAAAAAGGGAAGGTAGAAACGAAAAATAGTTTGATGATTAGGAATGATTTCCTCTTCGATTGATTTATTAATGAAAAGCGCAATAATATCTGCAAATATCAACTCTACAATTTTATTTAGTCAAGTTGAATATTATATAAACATTAAGTGTAAATTATATATAAAAATATAAATAAAATATTTTTTTCAAAATTATATTTTGACATTATTTTTTTGTCTTTCTCTTTTCTCTTCAATGTAGAAGCAATAAAAAAAAGTGAAGAAAATTAATATCCTTCCACAAAATCAAATATAAGTTTCAAAAACAAAAAGGAGAAAAATACAACTAAATTAAACCATGAAGAATGAAATTTAAATCTTCATTCAATTATACATATATAATTTGTCAACTTGTTGATGTATGGATGATGACAATCTCACATCACCATTTATATTTTTCCAATTTTTTTTTAATTGGGGTCCACTATCACTATTCAAATTACATTGCTTTTTTCTTTTTCCTTTTTTATAAATTCAGTTAGGAATTAAATTAGATTCAAAAAATAAATCCTCCAGAGATTCTTTCTATTTTTTTAAATCGGACGACGCACTATTAATTAAATTGAATAATTTGTCAACACATTGATGTATGGATGGCGGTAAAGACACGCTATACAATTGTAAGATTTCTTCATCTGCAGTTTTATTAAAATCAATCCTCATTATAATCTTAATAAAAAAATTAGGAGTTCAATTAGCTTCTAGAATGCCGCCAGGTATTAATTTCTTTGTATTATTGCACCACATTATACTATTCTTTTGGTACATTTCGTTTTATGTGTTCAATTATTTTTGCAGAAGCACTTGTATATATGTCTTATGTTTAACAAAATGAAATTAAGTAAATTATCTGATGCAGCACAGAGCAGCTCCTCAATATGTTAGAGAAATTTTGAATTCAATCTCAGCCCTCCATTTAACCCGTTGTCTGGATAAAGTCATTGTCATGTAATGGAGGCAGTCTGATGTTTGTTCGGAACCGTTTGATCTGAATCAAAATTTGCAAATAGTTTTGGAATGAATGCACAAATTTTTAACGTAATTTCAACAGCTTCAGTCGGACCGCCTCTTACTCCCATCGCCATATGTCTTCTGCCTATTTGACAAAATAAAAATAAATTTATTTGATGCAGCACAGAGCAGCTCTTCAGTATGGTAGAGGAATTCTGAATTCAATCCCAGCCCTTCATTTTACTCGTTGTCTGGATAAAGTCATCTCCATGAAAATGGAGGCGGTCCGATGTTCATTTGGAGCCGTTCGATCCATATAAATATATATATATATTCACGAACATCATTAATCTTGACATAGATTGAACAGATCCGATCGGACCACCTCCAACTCCTACCACCATAGGTCTTGGGTAAGAGGAAAGAGAAATAGATGATTTGCATCTCTGAGATATGGGAGCGGGGTTGTGGTTTGTTTCTTTTATTGTTTTAGTTTTTTGTGTTGTTAGATGTTGATGTAGTTTGAATGATATTTTGAATGTAGAATGATAGATGTATTTTACGTTTTAATTAATAAAAATTATACTTGACAACCACTGTCAAGGTTTTAAAAAAAAATAAGTGATGGGAGTGGAGGTTTTCTAGACAGACATTGGACCGAAATGCGTCAAATGTGCAGTCTAAAGTCTAAACAGTGCGATTTGAGTTAAAATTTGTGCCAACAAATTTAAACAATTCATGTGAATATAAACCGTAGGACATAAATCAAACGACTTAGAACGAACATTAGACAGATTTTGATCCGATATCCATCAGAACCCCCTCCTCTCTGCCATGAGACATCGATCCTACTTAATTAATACTAGAAATGTTTCAAGTTCAAATTTGTAGAGCAATATTAATATTATCTTTAACTCTTCTTTGGATATTGTTGCATGAAAATTTGTTACGTCCTTAATTTGATGAATAGTTATATAAGCCAAGTGCATATATATCATCATTTGATATAATTAATGCTTGATTAGTTGTTTACAAAGCAATAAGTATTAGTTCAAAAATAAGCTTGTGCTTACTGATTATTTATTCTTATTAATACTGAAGAGATCATTTTCTCAATCAAAAAAATATTTCATATCATTTAGATTACGGTTGAAATATGTTTGGCATGCACTAAATAAACAATAATTCTTTTCTGGTTATTAGAACCATATTTGAAAAATAGAAAGAAAAAATATTTTTTTTCTTTTCTGGTTACGAACCTGCTAGGAAAAGAGAGAGAGAGAGAGAGAGAGAGCAACAGGGACATAAGCGAATAGAATATAATATTGCAAATATTTTGCTCTAACCTTTCATTTTTTTTTTATTCAAGCTTATGAATTTCCAGCTACAGGCCTCTTGAGCACAATTTGACTAAGGTTATGAATAAACCATTAATGACTAAGGTTGATAAGCGATGGAACAATATTTGTTAATATATTTGACTTTCTATAACAAATTCATTTGAAAAAGATAAAAACAAATTAAACAAATAAATAATAGCATAGTGTACCAACCGAGAATATTGGAGAAATGAATGGTTGGTTGGTCCCAAACAAACTTAGCATTAATTTGCGTGCACTGATATCCCACTAATTGCAAACCCTTTGACAATGTGCACTTGTGTTATTAGAAAAATAATAACTTAGATAGCTATCATTAGGTTGGATCTGTGATCTATTCTTTGCATAGCTTGTTGCTTCATTGAATAATCATGTTAAGGTCAACTATGTGAAAGTTGCTTCTTTTAGTCTTTTTTATTGGCACAAGTCGGCAACTTAATTTGTTTGTTTCCTTGCAAATATGAAGTTGCATTATTGCATTTCCCAAACATAATAAAAGTAACTCCACTAGGATGCAATATATTCAAAGTCAAAACAGAATATTCAGATATGAGAAATTAAGGAAGAAAGAGGAAGAATAATAAATAAGTTTTGCTGAGTTCTATAAAATTTGAGTGAGGTTACGTGCTCTTAAACAGTTGATTTGAACCGCTTAATATGATTTTATATGAAAATGTACTTACATACCAATTTTACATTTTTTTTTTTAGGATTTTCTCTTGCTATTATTTTAGATAAGTTGAAAATCACGACTTTCGAATGGTCTAGAAAATGCAGATCACGCAATTTTCTACCCATCTAAAGAAATAACAAACAAATTATAAAAATTATAAAATTCATTCTCTAAGTATATTTTTATATGAATATTATGTGAACAATTCAGATTGATTATTTGAACTTTTAAGACGAAAATATAAATTCATAGTATTGCAAATTGTCATAGCCTCTCCTAAAATTCATTTTTTGGTTTAATTTTTAAAGCATGTTTATGAAACAATATAAACCAAAACTTTGACGCAGCCAAATATACATGAAAACTAACTGAAAATAATAATTGCATCATACTAAGATATATCTACCGAGGTTTTCAAATAATATTTCTCAGCAAAGCACATCACCCTGTAATGTATTAGGAAATTGTCCCTTTTCAGTTTATGTTGACATATTCCTACAGAAGAATAGTAGGTTCTAGGAACAGTGCACCCAAATTTGTTTAGGTAGCCTAACAGAAAGCAATTCGGAAATTTTTTATTCATAGAAATTGAAAAAAAAGGTAGAGAGAGAAATAGAAAGAGTGCGAGTTTTGTAATATTTGTAGAAAAATCGATACAGATTTTACCGATTCTAACAATCAAAACAGTTAGGATAGGCAAAATCTCTACCCATCATAATATATTTTGGATTTTCTGTGACACCGTCTTCAAAACAGGAATAATAACAGATCAATTATTAATTTTCTCAGGCATCATCTTCACAGAAAATCCAAGATAAGTTAGGATGGGTAGAAATTCTGCCTATCCTAAGTGTTTTGATTGTTAGGATCGGTAAAATATGTACCGATATTTCTATTAATATCACAAAACCTGCACTCTTTCTATTTCTCTCTCTATCTTTTTTTCAATTTCTATGAATAAAAAATTCAAAAGCAATTCTGTGTGGTGATGATTTAGAAAAAAAAAAATGTAAAAGCAATAGTTTAATAAAAACATTAATTAATCTAGTCCAATAAAAAAAAAACTGTATAAAGAAGAACCCCGTACAAAATTAATATTGTCCACACCCATACAAAATAGAAATTTAAATATGGACGTCAAAAAGTCACAAGGTAATTGAAAACAACACGGTATGGCACACTTGATGTGATTCGTATGTTGCGTTTCATGATTATCTTTTGAAAAAAATTGTCGACTCGCAAATTGACCTCATTATAGCATAACATAGCATGACACAAGACACGGCACGACACAACATGCTATCAAACGTGACTACACATGACCAAAACAACATAAAATTTATGCCTTCATCTATTCAGAACAACATTTTAATTCAAACAATAAATTTATTTATGTATACAAATATTTTCTTGCAAATTTGTTTCTTTATTTTATAATTATTTACAATGTTTTCACATTTTCGATATACTTTTTTTCTGATTTTTCTTTCATGAACAAACTTAAAATTTCAAAAAAAAAATGTGATAAAATACACAAGACCAAATGTAACTAAAAGTTATAATATAGAATATTTGATCACGACTAACATGTTATGACCAATCTCTATTATTTTTATCCCAGCACACCACAACTGTGAAATTTGATTTAATTACAACACATCACGGCATAAATTACATCCCTACACCTAACATTTCAAAGTAAAGCAATATTTAATATCTACTCACCTGGTATGGGAAATTTTACCGATCTCTCTCTGTATATCCTGACTCTGAGACTGAAACTATGATCTTGGGCTCCTATAAAAGGGATTCGAACCCTCTCAGTATCATCGAGGATTACCTTCATTTTACAGTTTAAAATTAAATCTCAGTTGGTTTGAAATTTGAACTAGCATAGAAGGCAATTTTTGGGCTTTGAGATTTGTGCCAAGTTAAAAAGAACGGTACAGATCTACTAATTGTAAAAGATTCTCAAATTAAATATTGGAGAGGATGTGAATTCCTATAAAAGGGAATGGAGAAGCAAAGGTTGCTAAGAATATTTCTCGAATTTTCACGGACCGACTTATATTTATTTGTTTTGTAGGAGCGTACAATAATGTTCTATCATTTTGACTGGTAGGACAAAGAAAGAATTTTACTTTCTCCAGGAACTGTGGCCGTAAATTATATCAATGGATTTTGAAACATTGGCATCCATTAACAACAAATTAACTTCACAATTGACAATCGCCTAAAAGGCAAATATGTTAGTAGGCATTCCAGAGAGTACATACGTAGGAATTGGAAAATATAATGATTTATTTTAGGTTTTAAGAAGAATTAAGAATAGGAAGATATATCCGGAATAAAAGCATATATTAAATTTGAGAGAGCCAATTGACGTGTTATAAATTTTTTTTTGTTATCATACAATTGTTAATGGAACCGAATCGTCTGCCTCCCTAGGGGCAAGAAATTTCTGCCCCCAGAGTTACCGCAGAGTGGGTCCCCGTTTAATTCTAAACTCAAAACTATTTTAACCCTAAACCTTTTAACAGTAACTGGGCCCATTCCGTAGTGACTCTGAGAGCAGAAATTTCCTGCACTCCAGGGGGCAAGAGATCTGATTCCATCGTTAATAAAGTCACTAACCTTAAAAAGAAAAACAAGGCAAAAACGATTTCCAATTTTGAAATTAAACATTAAAATGTAATCAACATGTCAAACATATGAAAGATAATAAATTCGATGCATTGCTTACTACAAGGCAACGTCTTTTTCCATCTTTTGAACGAAGTCATAAATGAGTTGGAATTTGCAACATAAATGACCTTTGATCGCCCAGACGCCCATCAAATGACGCTCAAATAATATGTAATTCAATATGTTCAACTAAACTACAACGCAAAGGACATGTCCACAACTTTTTCTATATCAATAATTTTCATTTATTTTTTTCCTTGATCTAAAAATATTGTCAAGATTGTCAATGAATCCTTTCTTACCAGGATTCTAACTATAGATACACAATAGTTGCCCTGTAAATTTTTCAGATCATAAAAGCTATATTGCTATCTGCCGCTTTCTTTTTAATAGAATTCTAAATAACTAGCTACAACTTTTTTTGTAGTCTTTCTGCAGTAACGCGATAATAGCTATTTATAACCTTGTTTCTAACCAATACACATACTAAACTGGCCAATTCAAAACAAATGGAGTAACGAAACTTTGGAGCAAATGCAAGAACTAATGGGTTGCTAACAGTCTTTTTTGCAGATATAGACAACTTTAGCTGAGACCAACATATTTATTGCTGAAGTGAGCAACATTTCTTATGGATGTGACCAGTATATAGAAAATCTAATGTTTTGGGGATGAAGAAATAACACAATCATTTAATTAAAACAAATCAAAACTTCAATCTCTCGCAGAATTAACCCCATCTAATGCCACAGAACCTTATCAAACAACCAGCTGTGTTATTACTCAGTTCACTTGTATGATAACAAGAATGGTTGCAAAAGTGATAGAAGGAACTTATCTTCCAGTTACTTCATGCACTTGAACGCTGATTTTAACATTTTTTTTTGCAATTCTGACAGCTATTGCTATCTAGCATCTAAAGGGTGGGCCTGGCGCAGTGGTAGAGTATCTCCACTTGTGTCTTCCTGGGTTCGTATCAACCTCCATCCACCTTGCAAAATGCAAGGGGAAGACTGCCTAGAAATTTCCTTCTCCAAACCCCACAACGTGTGGGAGCTTTCGGCACTGAGTACACCTCTTTATTGCTATCTAGCATCTACCCTTAAAATTAGCTTCATTACTATAGAAACTTCCCCACAAAAGGGAATAATTTACAGGTAAAAAAGACTGTCTTGTTTCTGTTAGTGTCACACAGTGATTCTCAAATTTGGTTTATGATTCAAGTCTTTTTGCTCATTACATTTGATTTTGGAGGCGAGAAAACTTCAAACTTTTCTCTTTTATGAACCTCCCTGGCCAAAAACGTTAACCCTAAATAACAATGAAGACTTGTTGTCTTTGTACACAACTATTTCCTAAACATATAATCCTTGAAAGAATAAGCTCCAGAACTAGCTGCTTTACCCTGTGTACCAGTCATATTCTTCCACTGAGGCAAAACCCTGCCACCTGATTTAGGGTTAGGTTTTGCGCTGTTCGTCTCACACCCATCTAAATCAAGATCAATACAGACATCTTCCTTTTGCAAACCCAAGGTCCCAGCTTTAGTGGCACGCTTCTTGGATTGAACAGTTGCGGCCTCAAAATCATCCTCATAGGGATTAGGGCCACTGACCAGTGGGACCCGCCTTCGCCTCTTGGATTGGTCTGAGTTGTCACCGCTGCCTGTGCTCCTGCTGCTTGAATTTGAGAAATCTCTTACAACATTCTCAATTGTCGCAAGCACGTCGTGTCCATACTTAGCAAACTTCACACTGTTTATTTTGTCAGTACAAAATGCATTTTTTGTTAATAAGGAAACATAAAAGGGACTTCGAATATAGATGCAAATTTAATTTATAACCTAATAAAATGAGAGTTCCTCAGATGCTATTACAAAGCATCACAAAAGTCAACTATACTGCTACCAAAATTACCCTGCTTTCTCCCTCGTTTAATTAGAGATAAAAGAGTTAGTAGTAGTGCAGCAGCAGCTTAGGCAAGTTTTGTATGGAGTGAGGGAGTACAGAGGCTATTCACATTAGGAGAATACATTTTGGATAAGAAAAAGATCATTGCTTTTAAACATTCTAAGATCATCCAGTAGCAACGTTTTCTCCCTATTTAGATAACACAGTAAAAAAAATAAAAAATAAAAAATTAAGCTTGGTTTCCTAAAAGATTTGATGAGTCCGGCTAGTATAACATCGGTGTCATATGACACTAACTTCAAAATCAATTAAATAGACTTCAAACGACTAATCCAAACCATTCAAACCGATTTACTTTATGAGTGATGCGTTTACATACAATTTTCTTTATATTTTCGATTTATTTTAATATCAAATCAAGTGATAAAAATGTTGGAAAATGAATGTATTAAAATTAACTTAAAAACTCACACATTTTACTGCCTGACTTGATACTAAATAAATTCAAAAAATTATAAATTTTGATGTAAACGCACAACTAATGAAGTAGATCGGTTTGAACGATTTAGATTCACCGTTTGAAGTCGATTCGATAGGTTTTTGAGTTAGCGTTATATAGGCTGAAATGGCACTGATGTTATACTAGCCATACTCAAATTTAATATGTAGATCATATGAAGCACCTCAGATCAACTGTTCAAATCTTAAAAGTTGACATTTAAAGACAAAACACAGGAGGATCGATGCTTTGAAAAGCAACATAGCCTTCCTTCTACCATTTTAAACATGTGCATATAAAATACTCTTGTATTTTCCCATATGTATACATTGAACTTAGACGTTATATGTTAAGCCTTAAACGGCTTAGCAAATGTAAAAACTTACTCAGAAACGCCATTGATCTCCATTAACTCCTCCTTTGTCATTGGCATCTTGGCACTGATTTTTTGGAGCACCCCATTTCTGAATTCAAAATGATATGTCAAGTAACCTGAAATGTCTCATTATATATAGGTAAAAGAAAGTAAAAATTAACCATATTGCACAAATTTAATGCAGAAATATCAACTCGACTCAATCTGCCTTGAGCCAACATTACTTTTCTATACAAAGTATTGACCTTACATGCAACCTTATAACGTAAAGCCATATTTGCAAAAACTTAACTGCAAGAATAATCAGCGCCATACATAATTCAAGCTTGAACTGTAAAATTACAGGTAGTGTACATTTTCACATCTTCTATAACATTATTAAACTAAAAAGTTTAAATTTTAGATGTGTTCACCCATCATTTGGATCATTTAGCTTTACATTCAAAAGACTTGGAATATTTAACAGTTGAATTAATTGGACCAAAAATTACATGTACCACATTAAAATATGAACGACGCTACAACTTTAGTTTGTCTGTTTGGACAAGTTAGATGACAGTAATTGTCATAAACATTAAATGGAAGTACCATATATAAGAAGTAAAAAGCTACCCTAAAATTATTATTAAAGTGAAAAAAGAATACACACGGGAAAATGTGATGAGGTTGTAGATTGTTCTCTTTTGCAAGGGTCTTGGTGCGATTACGTAAAGCTTGATATATCTTTTCTGATGCTCCCTATACAAAAAGGAACAAAAAAATAAAATAAAAATCAAACTCACTTTATTCAAGGTTAAATTTTTCACATACAACTTTCTAGTCCTCCAGAGTTATAGTTGATTTCCTAATGACTCTTTAGGCATATAGTTGAAAACTTGAATGTTTACTTCTTCTTTTTAAATTAAGTTTAATCAATATAATTACCGTCTTATTGCATTTTGCTTGACCAGTCATTTCAGTTGGCGTGCTGGCACTAGGTTTGGGCTGGAAGCAGCCCTTTGCAGGTGTATTCTCATAGTTCCCCTTTCTGGATGTTTTAGTTTGTGCAGGAAACCTAAAACAATAATCAACCCAAATTATAAGGGTGTTATTTATAATTTAACCTTTAGAGTGAGGCTATGGTACTATGCATAATGCGGATTGGTCCATACTATGGATCAATATCTCCATTTTCAAAGATCAAACAATCAATCTGAACCGTTTAACATGATCTCCATATGAAAATGTACTTGCATACAAAATTTTACATTTTTTAGAATTTTTCTACTATTTTTTTAGATAGGTAGAAAATCACTACTTTTGAATGGTCTAGAATTTTTAGATCAAGTGATTTTCTACCTATCCAAAAAAATATTAAAAAAATTGTAAAAATGTAAATTTTAGTTCGCAAGTACATTTTCATCTGGAGATCATGTTAAACAGTTCAGATCGATTGTTTGAACTTTGAAAATGGAGATAATTGATCCATAGTACAGACCAATCCGTGCTATGCATAGTACCATAGCCTCACTCTAACCTTTAAATGTAATAAATTGAAAGAATTCATTGGTGACAAGGCCAAAAGGAAAAACATCAAACCTCAAGACAAGTTGTTGACCACTGGAGTAGAAATGCGAACCTTTAGTTTTATTGACCTGTTCAGGAGTCATTTATGAAAAATTGCAAGTTCAGAACAAGCGAATAAAACTCAGAGAAAAATTTTACAAATTGGTGTTTGCTTCTATTTTAGCACGCCTGTAGAATATTTGCTCTGTATGTTTTTTAACTGAAAAGGAAGGCTTCAGCATGACAATTTTTTGAAATGACAACTTTATCGTTGAGTTAGTACTTTAAAAATCAAAATCAAACGCAGAAGTCCGAATGTTGATCTTGATATTCTTCACAAGAGATGCACGCATGCAAAGTTTGTAATTTTTCAAGTTTGTTCTGTATGAGATTGAGGGACCGAAAGATGAACACACAAATATTCACCTATAACAATTGACTTGATCTGTTCATTTTCGGCCTCAATGTACTTGTACAAAATAAATTCAAAAGATTATAAAAATTTTAACATGCATGCGTTGCTTGTCAAGTTAATCAAGACGACAGTTTGGATTTTGAATTTGGAAATATCAATGCAAAAGAGAGGTTGCCGTAACTTGTGGCACAAGAACCCATCTTTTAACTCAATTAGCAAGAGTAAATAGATATGGTTTCTCTTTAACTGCTATGTAAATAAATAAAGAGATGGGCTATGGTGAGTTGTGAAGGGCCTTGTTTTACTTCACACC